>CAJVPI010000055.1:0-52500 GCA_910592345.1 Paraglomus brasilianum
AAAACCAAAACAACATTATATTAAAATTTGAAATATAATTATTATGTGTAATTTTGTACAATTAAAATTTTTCGATGCGCAAGACTTTTGTCCAGGTAGTGTATATATCTGACAATTTGGCCAAACACATCCAGTAGTGCAAAGGTCTGAAAGCTTGCAGTTGGCGAGCTAAACAACCCGATATGATTAGAAATATCGTCAATAGTGGTATTTATAAAAAACAAATCAAAATAATAACAATCAGCATTCTATATTCTAATCGTTTTATTAACATACATAAATAGACAAGTTTGCATATGAGGTGATGTTTGGAGAAGTGACAGGCGAGGGTAAGAATAACACGGAAAAGAAAAACCTAATTGATCTGATTAGGTTGGTAATATTTATGAAGGACTCACTGGATAGAATTTTTCTTAAGACCGGTGTTTGCTTGGCAACCCATTGGTAAGCTGGTCTTCTAGGAACGCTTGTTTTAACTAATCTTGTTACTATGGATATCGATAATCGACGCCGCTTTTACCATAATCTGAATAATCCGGCCGCAATAACACCGTTCGGATTTTTTTTAAGAAAGTCGTCCATAAAAAAAAATCATACTTACCTAAAAATTAACCTAAATAACCGTGATAATAATCCGAATTGTTACGAGGAAAGCGGAACAACGCGGCGGATAAATACTCGATAAACTGTCGACCTTGCAAATTCTTATCAATTATATCAACAGCATTACGCCATTTTTTGTATACCGCCCAACTGTATCAACCAATTCATCGTATGTGCCTGCTACCGTTAACGAGTAGTACATTGTAATCTACATTTTTTCGTATTAATTTCGGACAATCGAAAAAACTTTAGTTACGTAGATTGAACTTATGTTGGAGTGGCGTCCCTCAGTGAAGTAAGGAATGGTTGTTTTTTTAGGTTCGCTGCATAAATCTTCGAATATAACCACCGTCCCTCTTTCAGAAAAAAATTCGTCGATTTTTGGTATTTGTCAGGCTTCATCGAACGGAACGTAACATTTTCGCGATATGGCTTTGGACTATCCGCAATGATTTGGTAACAATCCCTCAAATGTTTATATTTGGGTTCTTTAAGATGATGTCCAATTAAAATCAGGTCATCGTTTTTTATATAGCGTGTTCCGCCTTTTTTTCCATTAAACATTCGATACATTTTGTCCCCAAGTAGAAGGCTGATAATCATATTCGTTTTTCCTGATTTGGTTCGTCCGCTGACCAGTAAATTGAAAGGGCATTGAATTGAGACCGTTAAATCTCTCTACATTCTTACACTCGTCAATGTGATAAACGAACATTTTGCACCGATCAAGCTTTTCAGCGTGAAATGGATGAAGTTTATTACGGGACATTTTTTTTGCCGTACGGCCGAATAATAAACGTTATTATCTTTGACAGAAAAATTATCCAATATTTATAACCCTTTTCTACTAATACAGGCGGGTGTAAGGTAGAAGATCGCAGGTATACGGAATTTCGATAAGGTTTTTATACCTTGTTGCGTGTATAATTCTTGCTTTTTTTGATCACGACTTTTTTGGGATTCCAAATCGCTCTCCCCGTTTTTCCTGTGATACAAGTCATTACGACAATAATGATGTGGCTGTTAAATTCAAACGCTAATTTTAGCTCTTCGTTGTAACCGTCTAAACGCAACCCTTCCAAGAACTTTGGTGTACATGACGGAAACTTTTTACCCAATAGATGATATAGTGACACCAAGAGTCTGGAATAATTGGATGGAAGGTAGGCACATGAGTAAATTTCAGTGAGAAGGAGAAAACGGTCTTTTCCCCGTTCGTGAAAAGACAAGGGTATTCATAAGAGCGAGTGCTTCGAATTTTGCACCGGGCTGGCAACAACTTGTCTATACCTCACATTGACGATGACGACGTGCGTCAGAGAGTTATACTATTGGTAAATATATCGAATATTAATATTAATATGTACAACATAAATTTAAGCATAATAATAATACCGTATAAGTATTCTGTACGACAGAATAAATGTGTCGTGTAACTTTTTTTTATTTCCAGACATCTCTTACTTTATTAACCCTTAAATATTTACAGTTCGTAAAGCTTAAATTGCTCATATGCTGTCAATTAAATGTCTTGTATGTATGTATTGTTCATTTCCTATTTTTGGCTTACCATAACTGATAATGATTATCAATCAACTGCTATAAATCATTAATTACTTTTCTACAATTTGAAATACTTCATAATCATCGACAACAAAGTTTCCAGTCTTTTCTCTGATCTTGTATTCATAGGCGTATTGCCTACACCAACATTGCGACGATGGCAGATTAAAATTATCTTGCATCCATAGATCCGCCCCGCCGAAATTCGGCCCTCTGTCTTCGAATCTCCCGATGGCAATGGCATAATGATTGAGATGCACTCGACTCAGAATCGGTGCAGATTGAGTCTCGCCATCGCCAAACGAGAAAATAAAACTGTCTTCTGTTCTGCCACTTGACGTGTAACTCCAGTTAAGTGGATTGTATCCACCAATCACTTCACCTGTATCTTGAATGCGCACTATAACAACAGTGCGTACGCTGGAATCACACCGACTGTGGAATACTCGATTGGAGAATCCATCTCTACTGCCACGAAGGAGTAGACGGAATTGATACGGAATCTCCCCGAGATTGTAATATGGACCTTCCTTTCTATCGACCCAACTGGATATGATAGCCACATGCTTCATCTTGATAATGTTGGAATCGATGGGCTTCAGTCTGGGCGGCGATATGATGGATTCTACCTTAATCTGAGGTGCAGCATAACACCACATAATATCATCATACAAGTCCTGCGGTAATACCGCCTTATACGGCCACACCTTTTGCCTAAACTCTCCTGGCGGTATGTGGAAAAACCTGACTAACGGAATGCACGGCCTTAACACGTCCTCCAACTCGGTAAACTCCTCCACCGACCATTTCGACACCTCATCAATTAGTCTATTAACCTGGCCTCTTCCCCATCTCAGTAAATACTCCCATACGTCCACTTCCTCCAGTCTCAAATCGTCTCGTTGGAGCAAGGCTACAAGAATCGACGAATCAAGAGAGAGAAAGTGTTCCGATTCAAACAGCAAGGATGGATCACCGCAGATGGTTTCCAGACAATAGGTCTGCAGCTTCTTGCAAGATTCGTATTCGAAAGCAATTACCAAGACGCGGTAAAGGTTTTCTTGCATCCAAGAAGGTTCATTGGCGACTAAGTAATCTTCGATGTCTTCGACTAGCTCTGGGAGGAGCATTTCATTCGCCGCCGAAAGGAGATCGAGGAGGAGGTCGCAGTCAGTCTCGTCGAAAGAGGTTATGCCAGTATATACGTATCTATTATTAGCATCACGCACCAAATGTAAGTACATTTCAGAAAAAGCGGAAGGAAGGAGAATTTGATAAAAACCGAGTGAGTATTGAAATGTCCAAGCACACATTGATCAATGATATAGGAATGCCTGGGGTTTCCAGAGATTCATATTTGGGGTAGGGGTATCACTTTTTGCTCATATTTTTATTTGATTATCAATCATTACGACAATCTTACTGCCAGGTTATTTTAAAGAATCGACTGTCTCATTTTACTTTTTTTTTTTTTTTTCTTTTTTTTTTTTATGTGTGTGTGTGCTTGCATTCCGTAGAGCCCAACTTTAATGACTTGGAGCATCACTCACCTGAGTATAATTTCAAAGACGGCAGGCGAAGTGTTGGGTTTACTAAATACCATTTTATCGCCATCCGTCCTAGCCCATTCTTTTGATAAGGCCACCTGGAAATACTTGCACTGTGCTCGTAGAATAACCGAATGCGCACGGAACGAGCGTGTGTTCTGTTCCTCGCCCACTTGGATAATTAAGTCATAATCGGTATCCTCTTCTAATAATCGGGCATAGTTTCGTGATAACCGTGACCAAGTTTTGGTAGTCATGTTGAGGTCTTGGACAGCGTCTGGGAATTGGAGAAAGTAAGAGTTTCGGGATTCGTTTGTACTCACGGAATATGGATGAGCAGAAATGCACATAGATCCAAAGCGAGGGGAAGAAATAAAATTTGATGGAATTGGGAAATTATTATTAGGAGGAGGAGGGTGGGTGTATGTGTTGAGAGGGGAAAAACGCTTTCTTGTCTACTGAGTTGATTTTGTATAAAGGTGAAATTGTAGAGTCAAAAAAAGTATGTCAAATACTCTGCGAGTTGATAGCAGACTTTCACGAACAAGAATTAGTTAGTCACTGAATAGAGAGAATAAGAGTATTAGTATGTTCTAAAAAGCCTGAATAAGGAAGGTGAGCATGTATCAGTAGATATATATATTCCGTGAGTGAAGGATATAAGAAGATAACCTTTTGGGTTATGCCTACTCATGAATATTTGTAATAGTTTGCACCCGTGATCAACTTCGATTCCGTATAGCATTACTTTATTTGGCTTTCTGTACTGCTGTGTACAGTGAGGGCTTTTTATGGAATTCTCGAATCGTCAATCCCAGTACATTGAATGAGACTTGTATGCTTTTGGGGGAGCTTAGTATAACAATATCAGATCGGCGATTGTCGCGTGACGATCACAAGCTGTGGGGGAGAAAAAGGTTTATCATTTTATTCATATATAAAAGCCTTCAATGTCAGAATGCCAGAATGCACGCATAACAAACTTGACCAATTTCATAGAAAAACTCTAAACCTGATCTATAAAAAGGCAAAGGGAAGAAAAAAAAAAGGCTCGAACGCGTCTAGCCCAGGTCCAACTCGCACACTGTCATATTTCCTTTTTGCCTTCCTAGACGCATTTTTTCCCAACAATTCTCCGTTGAAATGAAACAAAAGTCGAACTTTTGCCCTGCACAAACCATCTCAAGCCATGACCGAAACTCGTTTCGACGTGTAGTTGCCTATTATTTGCACACATTGATTGGCCACCAACCAAAACAGTTGCGCCAAGTGTGCTAGCAAATTCAAGTCCAGCCTTGGTCACAAGTGCACCGTTCAAAAGGTTCACGCTCATTGACAATTGGGGCTTCAGGGTCCCAAACATACTCGATGCTACGGCGAAATCGGCAGAGACTTCTTTCGGTGTGATAATTGGCTCGAATCCTGTTGTTTTCAATTGCGGATGACTACCCGTCAGCGAAGCCTCGATGTGAAAGTTACGATACGCTATGTTGCCGCCCGTATATATACTGCCGATGACGGTGGTCGTTGCTCCCGCAGCAGCCGTAAGGGATAATTCGGGCCCAATGCTGAATAGGCCGGGGATGTGGAATGGAGTGAGTGACAGTGACATGATGCGGACATCGCTCGACTTGACAATAACCGGTAGACCCCTATCGAGTCTAATGTCAAAGTTAAATTCTAAATCACCATTGACAGAGATAAACGCTTTTGAGATGTTAACGCGGGGTAACATCTTTCCTTCAATTTGCAAAGTTATAGCGGCTTTCCCATGCGTATAGCAATCGACGCAAATAAGTGATTGTGAGATACCGGGTTGCGCGGTGGACAAGGCAAAGTTTCGTTTAGAAGACGCGTTTTTTTCCGAATCGTACAGAAAATTGAGGTCGACTACATTCTCCTTGTATACGCTAACTTCTTTGTTATTTTCAATCACCATTTTGACTTTCTGCTCACTCTTCCTAAACAGTCTTTTGAAGAAGTTTATTATCCGTGCAAATATGCCCATTTTCTTTGTCTCTTTCACGTCCGGGGTGGGAGTGTCTGGAACATGTTTTGTCGTTTTATGATATGTTAAGCTTAAGGAGAACGTATCTGTATGATTGGATATGTCGCATGGATTCACTTGAAAGGATGCTTCCTCTTTTTCAAAGTCAACATTGGTATCGTATGTCATGTAAAACAATGTTTCTTCTTTGCCGAAGCAATGCCAATCATGGCTAATCATCAATATCACGTTTGCCGGCCATTGTTGCACCTCCTTTAATGCAACGGGGTCTCTAATTTTCATGACAATCACGTCTCCATCTTTGCATTCGACGTTCAAGATTTCGTCAGCTTCGTCAGGGTTAAAGGCAGGCGACTTTGTTTCCAATGCTACATTGGCGCGGTTGTAAGTGTCAAAGTTTTGGACATAGCTGCCTTGCAATTGTGTAGTCAGTCGCAGACGACTGGCATCGTACGGCTGGAAAAGTGGTTTGCTGAATGACACATTAGGGTAGCAAGCCAACAAGAGGTGAAGGACTAGAAAAACAAAAGACGGAAACATGCGGAAGCGCATTGAAGTAGTCACGACTGGGTGAACTTGGTTGTATTTAAAAAAAGCACCAAGATTTAAATACCAAGAGTAAGAGGGCCTTTTATATTTCCAAATGAAGAAGACAGTGTTTTTCATGCAAGGCTCTCAAAATGGCACTCTTAATAGGCACACAGCTTCCCATTTGCAGCTTATCTGTAACACCAACCAATAAAACTGTGACAAAGTAACGATGGCCATAAAATTTAACCAGAAAGAGCCAAACAGACGTTATCTTACATGTGAATCTTAGTATAAGCCTCGTTGCTAAGTTTGAACATCCTGCAAATGTACTTTGGGCAACTAGTTTTGTGACCTGACAACAATTCTATTATTTCTTTGTCTCATCTCTCAGAAATTTGTTCGCAATCAAGCCAATTCTTGTCAAAGTGTGCATGATTGTAATTACGGATTCCACAGCGAAAGCCACTCTTTACAAGAAGGTGGATAATTTGTCTCACATAATTGCTTAGTTGTCTGATGATATAAAAGAACGCTAAATATTGATGAAAATAGCCTTTGAATTATACTAATACATCATCCAGTCTGTTAGGATTTGGGACAGGTTCACTAAATGACTGTCCAATTGATCATGACAATGTCAAATCGCTCGGGAATGTTCCTCAAGAGAAGGCACTCGTAATAAACTCATCACGTTGATACATAGTAGTACAAAGTGTAACAAATATAAATAATTACAATAAAGGGCGTCTTCATTTATTATTTACACACAAAACGTATTTTTTTTTTACTTGTAAGAGTATGGTTAGTGCAATACTATATCAAGCCATTTCTCATTTATGGACACAAATAGTTAGTCCAGAAAAAGACTATACCAGGGAACATGGGGATTTCTGAAATACAATAACGCCATATTAAAGTCGCAACGCAAATAAAAACCCATTTATAGATAAGACGAGATTCAGATAATAATTGGGTCTTTTTCTATATGGCACACGCAAGCTTATCGACTTCACATGCTACCAAACAAAAGTTCCGAGTCGGGGTTGTGAACATTTTACAGTATATGTATAATACTTGTGGTATTAGTATTAGGAGCTTTATCTTCCTCTCGTTACACATGGTATACAAGGGGCCATCTATCGTTGGTTATAATACGTCGTTTATTATTTGAATACATTTGGGAGCTGATCATTGTCCCAATCTATGTGTATTGTTGTTGCCAACTTCACGTTTAAATACCTTATATATATAAAAATGAATAAATAATAAGACATTGCAAAAATTTTTTTTTCATGGTCTGTCTTTGATAATGTCGCCTGCAACAGAGCTCAACGCTGATGTCATTAATCTTATCTTTGAGTATATGGAAGACAATATACCTGCTCTCTACAACTGCATGCTGGTGAACAAATACATTTGCGGCAAATTTACTCCTCTCTTGTACAAAGATCCATTCCATTATATGAACACGCTTTTGAAAGAAAACACAAACAAAACAATAAGAAATAAATGTAGAGCTCTCATAACTACGTACATCAAATGTTTGCCTTTAGATAAGCAGCTCTTCTATCATAAAGCGTGTGTCATCGAGAAGCCAAGCTATCCGAGGCATCAACACGAACAATACCTTAAATCATTGACAATCAGTCACTTTATAATGGCGTTGAATGCAACTAAATATCATCAAATTGCCGATTCGCATGGCGCCTTTTATCACGATCTTATAACGTTATTGGTGACCGGCAAGAAACTGCAAATGCTTCATATAGAAGACACGCATTTTCATATTTTCAAAGATTTTCTTCAAGATCTTTCACCTTCGCTAAAATGGTTGCGTTTGGATATGAAATATTACGTTAATGGAGACATTAGTCATCTTATTGATAAATTACCTAACGTTGAGAGTCTGGTCATTTCATTTGCCAAATCAGAAATTGATTACAATCTGTTGGAGAATATGGGAAGAATAAAAGAATCGCTGAAAAGGCTGGATATTGAAGGCGGTTTTGGAAAGATAGATTGCAGATTTCTCCGTATAATGAGGGAATATAAGCAATTGAGAGCCATATATATTATTAAAAAAGAAAATATTGATACTGATGTGGTTAGCCAAGACAATAGAATTTATTGAAAACCTTGTCAAAAGTGTGTATTTAGTAAACAGCTGTAGTTTTTCGTATAATATTTTCGATGAAAATAAAATTGCTTTAAATGTCCTGTATCGCAATTGTTGCCCCATCATTTAGTACTGCAGCTAACAAACAAAGCCTCGTAAATGTGAAAATTCACTATGTAAGACTTTATTTTTTTAAGGGGACAATATAATTTTTCTTGTTAACACTTGATCAAACGGTTGTTATTCGCGAAGTATTACGGAAATACGGACTAGAAATCTAAATTATTTAATTAGAAAAACTGCAGTCCGAATAGAATTCACCAAGTTTGTTCTGTTAAAATAATCACTTAATTACAAACCTTTTGAACACCAGAATCTCGCTGAATATGAATGTGAAAATAATACAAACAATAGTTGTTTGTCAGAAGGCATGTGGAATTCGCTTGCCTATCCGCGTAACATGTAAATACCTTGTTCTCGACAACAATTAGTTTTGTTTCGATAACAAAGCACCATTTTTCTTTCTACACCCGAAAATTCTCTACGGATGTGAAATAGTATTCTACGTACAGTCAATGCGCAAATACAAGGTGGTGCGAAACGTGCCTTACCTACCAGCTGTAAACATATGCAAAAAGAAGTAATGATAAGAGTGAAAAGAAAAGTCATGACACAGATAACGAACTCTGGATATACCGCGACCAATTACAAGGCAAACGTGACAAGCTGAAGTTGGCTCTCCAATGTATTCGTTTTATTATTTCGCACCAAGATAATTTACACATATATTTACTGGTTTATTTTTTACTAGCGGTCGTAATCCCTTTCCTGAAAAAACCTATACCTTTGTTACACTATGCTTGACTGTAGAAGTCAACACGCCCAAAACCGTTATTTTAAAAGAGTTAATCGTGATTTATTACTCCAAATTACTGTTTCCCACTTTAATTTCGCCAGCTCCATGCTCTGTAAAAAGTGGCTTTGATGTGGCAATTCATAAATTTGATGAGGAGTTTACGATAAATTTTGCTAAACTTCTTGGTGTTTGACAATCGTCATTATTCATGGAAAGCGGTCTGGTTTTTTTTACTACTTCTAGCAACTGTATCTGTAAAAGACAAGCAATCGTGTCATGAATTCTTCCAGCTACCCGTAAAATGTTTACTAAAACATTGTTACAAAAATTAAAATATGTACATTTATTTGGCTAGTAAACATGTTCGATCTTGAGTAATTAGAAAAAGCTCAATCCGACACTTTCCCACAGCAGTATAATTTTCACAATGTCTTTTGCATTACGAACGTTTTGTTTTTAACACGTTTATTTAATTATTTTATGTTGGAGAGTGGACCAAAGGGTGTTAGTGTTTAGTGGATTGATAGGGAGATTGAAACTGAGGATGTTGAGATTAAATGAAATAGGTGGAGAATTAGGAATATATGGAAATGAAAAAGGTGATAATGGGAAGAGGGAGAATAATTGTAGTGTCATCTGCATATGCTCAGAATGTAAGATAGGTTAAAATTCGAAGCATACAAGTTACCCTAGTCAATTTCTTACAAACTATGGACGAAGCAGCCAATAAAATTTATGGCATAAGTAAAAGGAAAGTATGGAAACGTCAAAACGCGAAAAATTTGGCTGAACAGAATCGATGATGGTTGAGGAGTGAGTGATTTGACCAGAACCGACTATAATTCAATTTTTAAACTCAATAAAACAAGAATGTAAGCCTGTTTAAAACGTAGAGAGCCTATTTTCAAATCGACTTCTCAATAACAGAATCTACATCTCTTTTGTTACACACTGTAATATAGCGACAGTTAAAGACCTTTAACTAAGCTTTACTACTCATGACCTTGTGTCGATCGGTAAACACTAAGCCTAGACACTCGAGCTAAGATTAATTCGGAAGCTATAGGTTGGGATATAATGTATTTCAGAGTATAAAGAACTACCCGTTTATTAATTTGAAACACGTACGGAATCTAGCGGAAATTACGCTGCATATAATAATAGGACACTATTTCTAATTTCTTCTGTAAAACATTAAGCTCTTAGCTGAGATTTGCAAGCTTAGGGAAATCCGAACTTAGAAAGAAGGTTGCTGAGGTCAAGAATGAGGACGTCCTGCTTGAGGCGGCCAAGGATCTCGAGAGCTGCAGAATCGAGGAGGTGGAGCGAACAGTTCAGCTTGACCTGATTGTGAAAGAAATGGTACCAGCTGAGCAGAAGTCATTGGAAGAAAAGGAGATCGATTCTTTCCTGGATTCAGAGAATAAGAAAATGGTTAGTAATATGATGAGAGGAACAGAGAAAAGAAACTTCAAAGCTCAAGTTTTACACAATGCTTCTTTGATTTCTCCTAAGCAATAGAGAATTTAGAATTTAGATCAGAATCACATGACCATTCTCCAGTTGGTTACCATATCAAGACCGTTGAACGCCGATCATTAGCAAAAACCTTGGTGTATTCTGCTCATCTTTTTCTCGACGACTAATGCTTCGAGTTACCTCTAATGGTTGTGCCTCTCGGCGGTGGTCTCCGCTTACGTTCTTGTTGCGTTATATGACAACAAAGGCCGAAAGTAAAGTATACTATTGAACCATTCCGAGCATTTTCGACGAGAGATATAAAATTGACATGTTTGAAATACATACCCCCATCTTCCTCAGCCCTACAATACAATCCACCCTTGTCGATTCGAGTTCCAGAATTACAATTTCCCAACCCATCCCTCGAAGGCAAAAATATAATGCGACTATTGGATGAAGAAGAAGTCAAGCGCGCAACTGACAATAGAGCGGAACTCTTTGCAAAGCGAGGAAAAACCCGTATTATTCCTGGTGACGTTCTATTAGTTGAATCATACACGAACCAAACAAATAGGGGTTCTTCTATGTTTGCAGGAATATGTATTGCAATTCGGCGAAGTGGACCCGATAGTAGTTTCACGTTGAGGAACATTATAATGAAAGTTGGGGTTGAGCAAAGGTTTCCAGTGTTTTCGCCATTGATTAAGAGCATTAAGATATTGCAAAGGGGTAAAGGTTATAGGAGGGCGAAGCTTTTTTATTTGAGAGATGAACCAGGCAAGACTGTTCGGATTAGTGGGGCGATGAGAGAAGAATCCAGGAAGGGGAGAAACAACATAGATCAAAAGAAATAAATTGTTCCTTCTTTGCACTACGTAACATATTAGCCTTCTACAGTAATTAGTATTGAATAGTTCGATTACAAGCTCTACGATCACATGATCTAATGATCTTCGTCGCATATAAATCATGCGAGATCTGCATAATAATAACATTCCTTCTGTTTCGAAACTATGCTCATCGAATTCTTGAGAGATAGCTTTAATATAGATGGAGGCGCTGAATATCAGCCAATTGTTTCAAATACCAGTGCTAGCTCACAGCATTCAGGCGAACAAGACAGAAATACCCCCGCGGATCGATATAAAATAGTCTATTGGATTTTTACTTTACAAGGAATATCAATATTATTGTCATGGAACGGTGCGCACTCTTTTAACGAACGATCCTTGGTTTCGAGATATTTTGCCTGATATTATTTGTGTCTATTGCAGCTTTCATTACCGCATCGGAATTCTTTTACAAGGAGTTTGAGGGTTCTCCGTTCAAGGACACTTTTCAAAACTACTTTTCAATCGTGTCTATGGTTGTCAATCTGATATGTCAGTCGCATGCTTTGTATCAAAAGACAACGGTGAGAAAATCAAATGAGATGTCTGAGACGCATGCAGAGCTTTACATCATCAAATAGAATCTTATAACACTCACCTCTTCCTCAGGTCAATTTAGCCAAACTGGTGACAGTTACGTTACTGGTTAATGTAGTTGTGTATATATTAACTACGATCTCGACAAAAGTTCTGGACGAGTTTACGTCAACAAGCTACTTCTACTTTATCATTACTATGTTGATAATTATCGCAGCTTCTAATGCTTACTTGCAAAATGCTTTTTTTGGGCTGGCTTCCAGTTTTCCACCATTGTACATGCAGGCAGCGTTAAGGTAAGTAAAGCTGCGATTTTGTGGTCGAATCTATATCTATACTAACATATTACTTCACCCTTCCATACGCACAGTGGAGAAGGTAAATTGCGAATATATGCTCCTGCTAGAATCATATTTAATACTAACTGTATCACTTATTACAACCTATAGCGATCGTTGGAGTTGCTGTGTCAATCGTACAACTATTCAGTGCATGGGCTACGGAAAAAAGCGACTTACCGTCTGCAGACCTGCAGGAAGGTGCCTTTTATTATTTCCTAGCTGTATCTGGTACAGCGGTAATGGCCGCGGTATCGTTCATTGCTTTACGCCGAATGCGATTTTATCGGCATTATAGCCAACTTCCGACGGAACAAGCTTTACCGAATAATAGCACTAACAGCCCGTCAATCTCTGGCACGTTCCGCTTAGTTCGCACCCACGCTTATGCGAACGCACTTGTCTTCCTTGTGACATTGGCACTTTTTCCATCGATTACCGCATCTATCAGATCCGTTTCTCAACGGGCTGAAAGCAAAGAGTCATCGCAAAATGACCTTTTTATACCTTTTCATTTTCTAATATTTAATGTGGGTGATTGGTTAGGCCGTGTATTGATAAGGGCTGATCAGGTGACATCCATAACGCCCAACTCATTACTGAAGTTCTCCTTACTTCGTTTCATATTTTTCCCGCTTTTTTTGATGTGTAACGTGGTTGTCGGATCAACCGATACAAGATTATTTCCATTGTTAATTTATAGCGACTTTTTGTACTTTTGTATATTATTTGCATTCGCTTTATCGAATGGATATTTGGGTTCACTGATTATGATGGCAGCTCCTCAGTATGTGGACGATGAGCGAAAGGGTGTAGTTGGAATGATTATGGTTATGGCGTTGTCTCTCGGGTTGACAGCGGGATCTTTGCTCTCTTTTCCATTGAAAGCAGCCAGTTGCCTATGTAATCCGTTCACGGTGTGATTTTTTATTTTCATTTTTGTGATATTATTAATTCATCTATGATTTAGAGTTCATTTATCTCATGTTCTATGTAATTAGACAAGAATCAACGAATTAAAAGACCATCGTCTTGATTGTCCTGACACCGTTAACAACCTCATTGTCTGAATGTCTTTGTGCATATGTTGAATCTTGTATATATATAATATTAACTAGGACAAAGAATGTTTGTGAAGAATATATGACGGATTCTCGTCGTAATGATTCATAAGAATTTTGTCGGGCTCTGCTCCGTATTTCTTCAACAAATCCATCATGCGCCCATTATTTTTCTTAGCAGCCATTGCGAGCAATTCTCCATCCGCTGCAACTCCTTTTTCCAATAACAACTTTGCAATCTCATAGTTATTCAGGTTTACAATCAACGTGAGTGCTAGCTTGTCAATTTTCGCATTGTAATCTAGCAAAAGCTTGACCATTTTCGCATTTCCCTTTTGTATTGATTTAACCATCGGATAACCGTTTGGATAATCTGGTAAAGCACCTCTTTCCAAGAGTGTTTTGACCAAGTCATAATTACGCCCATCTCTATCGTCTTCCTTAAATAATCGAGTTGCCAGTGGGCGCTTTGTAAATAACAATTGTTTTGGCGGATTCCTTTTACCTGCTTTCAGAAGTCTTTGATAATTTGTTGCGTCAAGTTGTTGAAGAATAGTTACGTCGAAGAATCCCCACCTCTGGCCTTCTTCCAAGGCCCTTTGACAGTCATTCCCATGCCTTTGTAATAACCACTGTATTTTTAAACTTGGGTATGCATTGATTGCATCGCGAAACGTCCGACAAACCTTTACGAATCTAGGGTTGTCAGCAAGCAGGAATATTTGTTGAAGAAGTTCAAGCGGAAATTGGATGATGCTCATGATAAAAGATGAATCGCTCCATCTATTTTTCCTTTCCCTTAAAAATAAAAATTGCGCCATTCATTGTGTTACAACGTGATGAATCCAGTATCCAATTCGAGGAATATTCATACAGAATGCATAGATTAAGGGCATCCATTGTTGTTACGTCTCCGTCTGATTATTATTATTATTATTATTGTTATTATTATTATTATTATTATTATGCAGCAATGCCGCACAATACCGTGCTTAATATGAAACTAAACTTTTTTGGCCGACACTGTTGGTTTGGATTGGCCAAACCATTTACTGATCGGCAAGCTTGAACATTAAGTTAGTTCTTAAGATTTTCTGAATAACAATATCCATGACTTCTGCACCACCACCACCACCACCACCACCACCACCTCCCCCTCCCCCACCATCATCTCAGCCTGCTCGTCATGACTCTGCAAGTACGTCATCTTTGACGATAGCGCCAAACGAAATACAGACACCTCAGGAGCTTACTGCCTACGTAAGTAATCAGGCTGCGATTCTGAAAATGTGTCTAAAGGAAAACCTTAATTCACTAAAATGCAATTGAATGTTAACAGGTGGAGACAGTGCTACAACAACTTGTACGTATTGTGAATATTAAAAGTACTATGTTTTCGCTTTAAAAAGACAGTCTGACGGATAGTACACAAGTTGGTTAACAACATGCCAATGTAGGAAAGCAAATTCGGCGATTTGTCAACGCAACTAGTGACAAAAAGTAATGTATACATGTCCTTCATATGTTTAGAAAATATAAAGCTGTAGCTCATTTAAATGGCAAAATACTTTTCCTACAGTGGACGATATGGGTGATCGGTTAGACTCTCTGGAAAGATCAATTGGCAAACTCATTGAACAGGCTGTTGACGAAGTCGAGGAGGAAAAGACAAATGAAGATTAATTACCATTATATTAGAAATTACTCCGTAATAATAACAGATAATCTGATTTAATTGACTAGAATTGATTTTTCCCACAATGCGGGACAGCAAATACATGTATAACAGATATTCTTATCTAAAGATGAATCCCATAACAATACGCGATTAGAGCAAATTGTCAATGTCTTCCGCAAATATGGCTGCAGTATGTTTAATTAATTTAAAGCGTGCTATATGCGATCCTTATTTCTGAGAAATCTAATATGAACTTGATACCTTAGGATACATTACAATCTACATAGGCTAGATTTATCTAAATATTCCAGAACAACACGCCCGGTTCTCCCGGGACAGCAGCTTCTACAGCCCGTCTTTCTTCATCGTTCTCTACGTCATCTGCGTTTAGAATATCAATTCTTTCATAACCCAACGCACGCTTGAAAAATTCACGTGCATTAACGAGGGTTTCTTGTTCATTGAACAGTAAAGTACGATTAAACACTATTGGACCAAATTTCTCGACTCGCTTCTTAAAATCTTGTACAAATGGCATCGTTTTCTTGTTCTTTAGAATTCCCTTTTCCGTCAAAGCGACCCGTATGGAAACATCATCAAATGTTTTCGCAGACTAAGAACGATATATCGATATAAGAAGAAATTCTTGTAAACCCAACTTGCTCTGAAGCAGTTATTAAGTTACCTCGTTATAATGAGCTTTGACAGCCTCAACAGCTATATCTTGCCATGCCGGGAATCTCGTTGCGACAAATAGTTTGAGAGCTTTGGGTTTTGTCGGGTCAAAGTTTGCTATTCCTTGTTTTCCTTTCTGCTTCTTCTTCTGTGAACTTATTTCTACATCTCGTATAGATTTCACCATCTTGCGAATATATTCTATGGCTACCAATAATGCTTCATCGATAGGTGTAAACGGTGTTGGAAAACTGGCATCCACTATTAAGTCAGGCTTTGTGATGGGAGACAAATAATTTTAAGTTTCATAATCGGCGTGTCTATCTTTTCCCTTCACAAGTCGCTTGAATAAACATACCTTTCCTAGCAGTTTTTGCCAAACATATTCGCACCAATGAGGCGCTATTGGCGCCAAAAGAAGAGCCTGTACCTCTATCCACCGCAGAATCAAATCTCGATGCATCCCCTCTTGAACTGTAGCCTCTCGATACCAGTCACGTGTTGATTGAAGTTCGTAGAAACCATGTTTAAGCGCTTCTCGATACATTGCGCTACATTTAAAAATTAGTGGCTGTTTAAACACAAGCTATTTTGATAAGACAATATGCATCACGAAAATTAAGTAGACTCAACTCATTATAAGCGTTATTTGTCAGTTCAATCAAATGGTTGATTTCGTTCTCAAAGACGCGATCATTGAAACTACTAGTAGAACCCGTACGAAGAGAGTCTTTGTTTCTGATTTGTTCCTGGAGGATAACAGGGTTTGATATTCAATGTAAAGAATAAGTTTAAAATTTTCCAACCAAATCTCAATTGATAATGAGGAGCCTACCTCACACCACTCTTTCAAGGTAAAAAGTCGCAGAATGGCCGCGTTGGCTGTAGACTCTTCAAAGTTAGCATCTTCTATTGCATCACCAGCATCCGCAAGAGCAACTCGTGTCGCGTCAGCCCCAAACTTGTGGACTGCATCAGCGCCCGTCATAAAATTTCCGGTGCTCTTACTCATCTTTTCTCGATTTAGCTGCAGATGACCGTTTGCCCTTACACCACGTGGCCATAGATTTTGGGGGAACAATGCAACGTGGTTGTACAAGAAGAAGGTCAAATGGTTAGGAATAAGATCTTTCCCGGAAACACGCAGGTCCAGTGGATAGAAATATTTAAATTCGCGTCTCATTGTTTGGAGCTTTTCTATTGGAACGGACGAGTCTAATGGTTCGGGTCCATCACAGAAAATATAATCCCAGACTTGATCAATCATTTCTTCTGCTTTGATTCCAAGAGTTCCCGGTTTTGAACCGTCAAGAGTACCACCTATTAACAGCACAATTAATTAGATAATGCTAATGCCAAACAATGCACTTGGTGCACTACATACCATGCAATAAATGAGCCACGGTATAGTAGGCCATGTAAATTGTAGAATCTGATAGACTTTCGACGAGGTATTGCTCATCCCATGGCAATCTAGTTCCAAGACCATAGGACCGAGCACAAGCCCACTGGTTCAGCCAGTCCAGGGTCCTTTCGAATTGATGTCGTGTTTCATTGCCGAAAGTATTCAGTCTAGAAAGACAATTTTCCGTTTGTTGCCGCCAATTTTCTTCACCGTAATCCAAATACCATTGATCACACAAGGCCACAACGCATTCGTCTCCAGATCTTGACATTACAAGGTTCTCTGGTTCATCATAGACAAACGCTTCGTTGGTCGAGATCATTAGATCTTTGATCAATGGCTTCGCTTCTTGTACTGATTTGCCTTTGAAATCGCCCACTTTCATGAGACCACTATAAAACCCTTCTTTATATACCATTTCTTTTGCTTCTGCCAATTGTACACGATCCTTCTGTGAGTTAATCTTCTTTAGTTTACAAACAGTTGGAGCAGCCAAGTCTCCGAACGTTGGTGTATCTATAATAGGGACGGGTTCGTATCCCGAAACCCAAGATGGATCAATATTATAATAGGACGGTTTCTTTATCAAATCTTGAAGCGTTATGTAATCATCTGGTGAGTCTGATGGGACAGATGTGACTACTCCCGTGCCCTTGGTTGGAAGTACGTTCTCCATCGGCAAGACGTATACAAATTTGTATTTGCTAAGAGGCGCTTTGACTTTGGTGCCAATTAGAGGAGATCCTTTGATTTCAAATAACTGTGAGACCACGCCATGTTCCATAGATAAACCCTGAAAGGCCATATTACGTGCGGCGCGATATGTACATACGAACACATCGGATTCATTGATCTGGAAAAGACCATATTTAACTTCTGTCCCAACGTAGCAATTAGTTTGTCCATACCTATTAAAAATTTGGCATTAGAACTGAATTCCACATTAAAACTTGACGCCTTCTTTGCTGTACACTTACATAGTTTCAGGTCTTAAAGTAGCAGCAACTAGAAACACGTTTTTCCCTTCAAGAGCCCCTACGCCTTCTAAAGCTGCCTTTGCCTTCTCACTCCACTCTAACACTCTCAGTTTGATTCCTGTGTATTCCTGTGGGCCTACTCCTTCTCCACTTTGTCTGTCATGATCCATACATGGTTGACCGTCCAATGGAGAATAAATAGTATATCTCTCGCCAAACTTTATTTTATTGAGGGCCTTTAATTTTCTCATTTGCCAACGAACGAAAGAATCGTAATAAGGGTTTACATCCGTTGTTATAAACGATCTGCGCCAATCGATCTTAGCTCCGATAGCCTTGCAATCTTTCTACACAAGGTTACTACAAGATCAGATTGAAAGGCAGACAGCAAGCAGGAATAATTGGCAAGTTACAAAAAAGAAATAGAGTTAACTGACAATGGCCAAAGGAGGGAAATACGTCAACCAGTAATCAGCGTCAGCAAACTTGGCAATTTCGTTGATGGGGACACCAGAACTCTGCATTATCTGGAATTGATATTTTTCTCCGGTTGATTTTGCAGCTACCTTGCTTTTCTTCTGCGGTGTCTTTGTAGAATCTTTTGAATTACTAGACTTGTTCGCGTCGGTCAGAGTGAGATCCTTCATTACTTCGTCAAGATCGTCCTTTTTCGGCTTTGGTAATTGGAAATTGGGTCCGAATTGATCGAGTTCTCGGGATAATTTGTCTGCACATGCCTTGTTAGAAGATGTGTGTCAGCTGCAAGCAGTTGACAATATTACAGTAGTCATGTCGTAAAATTCGATCTAGAAGAAAATCGATAAATCACGTAAATTCTGACCTTGATCGGCATGCCCGTGCAATGAAATCCCAAAGGAAATAAAGCTTTCTTCCCTCTCATCCTTTCATATCCTGCGGCAAATTCAACCTTTGTTATTGTGAAGAAATGGCCGAGATGCAGTCTCCCGTTCATATAAGGATATGGAAAAGTTCCCATGAACTTTGGATAAAGTGTATGAATATCATTATCGTTAGGAACCTCTGCGGTTGTTGGGGCGTCTACTTCAAAAGGTTTGTGTTGCTCCCAGATCAGCTGTATTTCGTGCTCAATTGCACACAAGGCGTCACGTTTTGCAGTTTTCTTTGGTTCTTCAGTAGGCTTGCTCTGGGACGACATGCTGGAGAAAGAACACGACGTAGTAAGTTTTTTTGTCAAATAAGATGGTGTTCTGAACGGCATTTCCTAATTAATAATTTTTAAAATGTAGTACAAAGTAGACATTCAAGTATTAGATATTCAGTTTATGTCAAATAGAGCCAGAAATGCCTGAGAAAGATACATCAAGTGTATCAATAACTTTTTTATGAATGTAATTCCTAATTGACAATTTACTAATCATAACAGTCTATTCTCACGTTTCATTTATCGTATAATGATCGCCAAGGTTACCATTCTATCGGCCTCGTCTAAGCATCACGAACTAAATAAATAAAATACTGTACATAATAAACACTTTAACCGCCATAGATAAAGGCCCAAAGTAAACAACTTAAAAAATTAAGCGTAATGTCAATATATAAATCAATTCTAATAAACATTTACAATAATGCATTATAATATATATCTATGCCTATCGAAATCATGTTTCTGACACGATTATTATTGCTAATTAAGATAACCAACATACTCTTGTCAATAGTAATAGCGAAATGACAGTATTTCCCCGTATTGCGACATTTGGGATATCGCATAGTCGGATTTCGCATAACGTTTATCAAATACTAAACTTTATGTATTGCACCCGCCTATCCAGATTCTCATTAGTATTTATTTACGTGGGCATCGTCATAGGCAGTTCCCAAAATTATATTTAAAGTAATAATCTTACCTATTTGCTCAAACGGAAGAATTGTCCAGTCTAGCTAACTTATTACCTGTTAGGTAAGATTTAACAATGTAGGATTATCACGTGACGAGATGCGGACAATAAGAAACAAATAAACATACTATTACTATTACTATACAGTATAACAAACGACATGATTCATGAAATACCTTCGTTCATGTTCACAATCTTTTTCCTGTTCTTGCTGATCACTTCTATTTCCTCCCCCGACCAGCATCGCTGAACGCAATGGTCTTTACAATCCCACCCAGATCTTTCCTCAATGCATCGACTTCCTCCCCCAGTTCATTCAATCGGTCTCCTGCTTTCAGCAGTGTTGTATTAATTTGGATAAAATTATTGGTCAATGCGGAAACTCTGGAAAGGCCTTGTGATGAGGATGCTTGATCAGTCTTTAATGCCGACAGAAAAGCGAGATCGGATGCCTCTTCTAAAAAAAGGGAAGGAAGTGAAAGAGATAGCTGAGATACTATTATGAAACGAAAGAGAGATAGCCCTGTTGAGACATGGAATATTTGCATTACTGGTTTCAGGAGATTCATGAGTCTCTTCCGCTTCATCGCCATTTAGAATTTCAAGTACGTCTACTTTATTTTCTTCATTATCAGTTGAATGATTATAAGTTTGAAGAGCTTTTAAGTCTGATAAAATTTCTTGGAAGGTTAAAGGAACTGGAGGGAATAGTGCTGATGATTTCTTCCTGAACATTGGCTACGAATTAATCTTTTTGTGTGTGAAGGAGTGTGGCGGTAAAACTGTTAACATTAGTATTAGTGACTGAGTTAACATTAGTTTACGTCATAATCTGAACGGTAACACAGGAAATCCAAAAACTTTCAACTTTACACAAAGTTGTGTTTTACTTTACTTTACTTTACTTTCTTTCCTTTCCTTTCTCAAAATGTCACGAAGTATTAGTGAAGAATGCAACAATTTGAAAAAAGAATACGACGCTTGCTTTAATAAGTGGTACTCTGAGAAGTTTCTAAAGGGAGATTGCAACCCCGAATGTGATGAGATATTTGCGGCTTACAAAGAATGTGTCCTGGTATGTTCCTTATATGAAAGACGCGTGACCTAATTACAGTTACGGGCTAAAATATACCAGCTTTCATGATCTGTCAGGGTGCAGTCAAGTCGAAACAGATAGATAAGCTTTTGGCTGATGCACGGAAAGAAGATCCTTTCGCGAGAGTTGCAAGCTCTGATGAAAAAAAGTAACAATGTAAAAATACATTAGTTTATCCGATTATGCTTTCTCTTTTATTCGTTTTCATGTCTTTTGTGTAATAATAATTTTAAATTTTTTCGCCATGTACAAGGTCAACACCGTTAATCCGAAGGCGCTTGTGCAGCAACTTTTCTTTGTATTATTAGTAAATACTCCGGGTTCACATGATATTTATATTAATATAATCTTTGTTCAGACTAACTGATAAAAAAACTTGTTATTTCAGATTGCTCCTTAGAGTCGATGATTGATTTACATATTCATTGATTTAACTCATATATGAAACTATCGCTAATGCCGATGTCCATCTCTTCTTGCATTATAATTTCGTGTGTCCTTTATTAAGCACAGCTAAGGTGGCCTCTAGAGCTGCTTTTTTCACATCAAAAATATTACATGTTTGAGCTTAATAGGATATCTAAAAAGTTTCATTACACTGGGGAACAGGTGAGTGTCTTCTTGCATTATAAAAGCCGTTAATTTGTCAATTGATCCCACAGAATCCGCAGCCGCTATTTTTATGCTTTTGTGAATTTTCGCATTCTTCCACACATTTAGCTCAAGTCTGGTAATAGTAACTATATCCAAATGTTTTCGACTGACCAATTGTTCGATTTGATGAACGATTATCTCACCGTCATTCAATTTATCCTCAATTGCATCGTCCCAATCACTTTTCGAAAATTTTAGCTCAAGTCTGGTAATAGTAACTATATCCAAATATTAACTCGCGTTTTCGACTGACCAATTGTTCGATTTGATGAACGATTATGCATCGTCCCAATCACTTTTCAAAATTTTTAGCTCAAGTCTGGTAATAGTAACTATATCCAAATATTAACGCGCGTTTTCGACTGATCAATTGTTCGATTCGTTTGTTAATTTATGTTGACGTAGTCGTTAGCCGATAAGGCAATTCCAGGGATCAAGACGTTCAGTTCAATCAAATGTTGAATCGTATCTTCGTCATTATTGTCATCATCAGATGGTATATCGAGAAAGTTATCAATACTGTCGGAACTTTGGTATAATGCCTGCCTTCGACCAACATGAAGCTTCTGCCGTGAAGCGCATTGCATCAATTTTCGTCATATGCATTGACTCGCCTTATAATAATTCCTGCGTCACAAGGCTGCGTTGTGGTGTGACGCATGCTTTTTGCATATCTCGGTTGAGTTCGAAAGCGAAGATAATTGTGCATGCCATAACGCTTTTTAAATCTATCGAACCAACCGTTCGATCCCTTAAAATTCTGCGCCATGCAAGTGTCTCTGCTTTTTTAATGACGGTATATCCAGAATTGCCGTCGACCACTTGGTCGATCCAAAGAGCCAATGCTTGGTCGATCCGATGGCCTTTCTCGCGGTATAATCGTTGGCTGCAACGCTCTGAAGACCGAATCTTGTTCTTATTCTGCATATCATTATCAATCACATGACATGTACCCAATTTGATCGAATTAATTGTTCGAATTCATCCCATGCATCTTCGGATATATATTTTTTAGCAGCATATTCTGCTAATACTAATTATAATTTACAAATCCGTATATCGCCACGTTTTTCGCGCAAATCTACGAATGGTTACTGAATTGAGAGCACGAGGAACTGTTTCTTGTAATCCACTCCATGTGTAATTACAATAAATTGCCGTATATTTGCTTTTAGGACTTTTCGCTGAACGCTTTTGACATTTGTTGGCGCCAGATGTAGAAAATATTGGTTGGCTGACGAAATCCATCTTAAATTGTACAAAGGCAAGAATATTTCATAAATGTGATATAAGTATGTTGATGTAGACAAGCACCTCGTTGTGAATGAAAGTTTCTCGCGATAGTTAATGTAGACAAACATAATTGGTTTAAAAACGGACAACAGTGGCTTAGTATTAGAATAAATTAGCAGAAATAAAAACTAGTTGGCAAAAAGGAGAGAAAGTTATCCTGCAAGGAATTTTCAGTGCTCAAGTATGTCGCACCCCAACTCGAAAAGTTAAAAATCCCCAAACCGGTCAACCGATTTTACTATTACTTTATATGCTAACAGTAAATTCGGAATTAGTATTTCCAATTGACTAAATTGTATGATTCAGAAAAGGATCGGTTTAAAGTGGTTAACAGGGTTTGGTTTAACGGGTATGTCTATACGAAACAAATTATACATTCCAAGATGTCAATGCGCTGCTCTTACGGGATGTCAAAACTTGGAAACAGGTCAAGGTACTTTCTGTTTGGTTTACAATCACTGGCTCCTATAGAAAGTCGATAGAGTGGATTACAAGAAACAGTTCCTCGTGCTCTCAATTCTGTTAATTTAGTAACCATTCATAGATTTACGCGAAAAACGTGGCGATATACGGATTTGTACAGACTTGTAACTTAGCAGAATATGCTGCTAAAAAATATATATCCGAAGATGCAATATGAATTCTCAACACGAACTAAAGGCAATTGTCCTACAACTTGAAGAGGTAAACCTGCAAAGAGGAATCTAATCGAAAACAATCAACGGTCCTGAAGAGTATTAATTGTAATAAAAGCACAACTTTTGTCATTCGGACCACCGATACTTCCCAATAGGATAACATATCTTTCAAAACTACTAATCATTATTGGATAGCAGAACATGGCTTGAACAATTAATTCTGGGATATAGAGCAGCATAAGAGGGGGGCTATGGTCCAAACATTCAGAGCCGGAAACTTACTTAATGCCTGAATGCACGACGGGTAACCGTAAGCTGTGATTTCATTGATCAGCTATTGTCTTTAACAATTTTGGCCTTGCTTCATCCCAAGGACCGTGTATTTCACTATAATGCGAAAGAAAACTTGTAATCAATCTTGTTTCTACGGACGCTTTGTAAATAGACTCGCACACTTACTTTTTGTATTTTTGTACCCAAATTAGCCAGAACGGACATACGAACGTGATGAACGCAATGCCCGATATGTATAATATTACCATTGTCTTTGATATACTCAAAAAGAGAACAGTTGCGACCATGAACAAGATACACGTGAGTATGACATTAAAATTTGCTGACAGCGTCTAAAGACGGTACCGCGCAAACGAGAAGATATTTAGTCGGGTGTATTATGCTCAACTTCCCCACTACCCGCACTCTCGTGGTTTTTTGACATTACCCTCGTATATCTTCTAAATATTGGAAACAATGCAAACCACTCTACTGCAAATGACATCAATCCAAACACGTGTAAATTAGAAGGAAGTCTAGATGCCAAAAGTACAGAGGCAAATATTGCCGCATTAACAGAGACCGATCCAGGAAATCTAATAAAACCAAGAGAAGCATATTAATAGCTGGTAAACGATCTTTGCAAGCCCGTGTTTATTTCATTATACCTGATATTTGTTCGATTTCCCGAACCATAGTCATGAAAAAGCATATTTGTAAGAAACAGTATCACAGTCAGTGCCCATATAGTATCACTGCTTGTATCCTTTGTGAGTGTCTTTAATATGGGAGATAGTCCGAGAAGCGTTGCAAAAAAGAGTACTGCTCCTTTCGCTGTCTTTTTTTCTACAAGAAATCCAACATGCCAGTTATTATTCTACTCAACGGGTCATGAGGGAAAACCAAACACAACGCTCTCCTTATTATATTACTAACGTTTATATTCGTAGGATGGATCTGTCTTTCGTATACTCAAAGCCCAGATTATGTATCCAATGGCGGTAAGAATAGTTCCAGTAGCAATGAGCTTTTCGGCCGAAAGCATGTCGAAATACAAGTATATGAAGACTGCAACAAAGATTATTATACTGCTTATGTGCTGCGAAATTACTCCCGATTCCATTACCACTTCCCAATAATCATACGCTCTGACGTTCACTAAAATTTAGAGTTATTAAAACGTTTCAACAGACTTTCTCTCTCGCTGTTCCTATGATTATTGTTAATTTATATCTCTCACCGTTCTTCCGCAACTCGTGGAGAAAAGTACTGTCTACATAATCATCAGGATAATCTTGTTTCACCCATAGAAGCTTCTTCCATGGGGGGGGCTTCTCTGTTGATGATTGAGATGAATCCTATTTGAACATTTATTTCTCAGTTGAACAAGATTTGGTTCGCCAACTTTGTAAATAATTCAGTCAAGCTAACATGCTTACCCAATCCTTTTTAGTATCTGAATCTTTACAATCAACGCGATGACAACTCTGGTTAAAAATAAATCACTTGTTTGCATTCATCTATGACTAGCATTAAGTGAAGCACTCTTTTAAAAGAACGTGGCTCCAAACTACCTATAAAACCCTGAAACATCACAGTCTGTCGTTTGCATTTATGTCTGACAAGACGGGAAAAAAGCAGTTTAGGGTTTACATTCTTGAATAATTTATAGCTTTTTGTGCCACTTTCGTCAAATACTCACTGATGGTTTGGATAGATAATGACAATTTCACTTATTTCGGACATTCGGCATTTTACCAAATTACTTAAATTGCACTAAGTACGAACTATATAAAGTTACTTTCCATATGACTTCCATTCTACCCTGTAATGGGATCTTTCGCGCTTCGTTAGGAGATTTTCCCTAATTTAATTTAATATTGATTCAATTTCCGACAAGACTGTATGGAAACCATTGTGGTATGATAATTTATTAGGAATATTCTTTTTCCATTAGGTCTGCAGTGTTAACAGATATCAGCATTTTTGTGATTTCTTTCAGCTAGAATATAAAGGATTGTTCATAACTTGCCCTTGTCAAAAATCGGCATTGACAAGCGACGGGCCAACCTTGCCAAAAATCTCGAAACAAAAATGAGAAGGAGCCGACGATTTTCTCAAGCAAACGAAGAAATCAAAACAGTGTTGATAACTGGTGCAAACGGTTTTATCGCCAGTCATCTTATCGAACAACTTCTTACAACAACCACCTACAATGTCCGTGCTTCGGTACGCAACATTCAAGATACATCCAAAGTTGCCCACTTGGTTACCTTTCCTAATGCTCGACGACGGCTGCGATTATTTGAAGCAGACATTCTAAACGAAGGTGCATTCGACAATGCCATGAAAGACGTCCAAGTTGTTTTCCACGCAGCCGCTCCGTATTTCCTGACGTCTGATAACCCTTATCGAGATCTCGTTGAGCCGTCAGAGACTGGCACGTTCAATGTGTTGACATCAGCAACAAAGAGTGAACATGTGCACACCGTAGTGCTGACATCGTCGATGCGTACCATTGCCGACAGACCACGAGAGAAAGAGTATACCGAAGACGATTGGAATAATGACAGCAATTTGAAAAGCAATCCTTACTTTTATTCAAAAGTAAAGGCAGAGAAATCTGCTTGGGATTTCTATGAGAGGTCAACTAGACTTATGGGAGTTGCTCCGTTTAGACTTGTATCTATTAACCCTGCTATGGTTATTGTGAGTATATAAGTACACGTATATGTATAGGCCTTTGAATGCCATGTTTATTACTCGATGCATTGTGAATATTGTACTTACCCATATTTCGTATGCCTGCAATGACAGGGCCCTTCTCATACCAAGAGAATGAATCAAAGCTCAAAGGTATTATTCGAAATAATTAAAGGAGAAATCCCGGCACAAGTCAATTTAAGTTTTTGGCTTGTTGACGTGAGAGATGGTAATTAATGCTTTCCCTATTTGATTGAATCAATGTAGAGATTAGTTATCGACTATTTTTCTAATTAATTTTTATGGCGCTCCTGTCTTTTAGTTGTAAAGGCTCACATTCTAGCGGCGCAGAACCCCCACGCATCTGGTCGTTATATTTGTGCTTCCAAAACTCTCGATATGGCCGAAATCATCAGTATACTTAAACAACGCTTTCCTGATTACAAGTATCCCTGGTCATTGACTCTTCCAAATGTCGCAGCTAAAATAGTCTCTACTATGCGTGACCCGGCTGGCTATGTTTCTTATGTGAAGACCAACGTTGGGAAAGGGGCGTATAAATTCAACAACAGTAAAATTCGAAATGAACTTGGACTCGAGTTCCGAGCTATAGAAGAGTCGTTATGGGACCAGGCAGCTGATTTTATTAGATGGGGACATATGCGTGACAAGCTTTCTAATGATTGGGTCTATAAGGCGCCGGCCGCTATTAAGGACGCTGACGTTGCTAGGGCATATGGATGGGGATTTAATAGTTTCGTGGATGACAATTCTGACAGAGACATTGGATAAGGATTGGAAGATAGAATAAGATATTCTAATGATAGATACCCTAAAAAAGGTTCTAAAACCATTACTTCATTATTATCTAATCTAGTTGTTATATAGATAATTACCGTAAATGCTAATTTAATTGTGATATCGTTTATTAAATGCAAAGTTAGGAAACATTTCTTTTTTTTTTTCTTCTTTTTGATCTTGATTAGATGACGGAAACATGGAATAAGGAGTAACGCTGATTGATTTGATGCAATGCTTGAGAAATATATTGCAACGAGGGCAATATATATCAAACGAAAAACTAAAAGCAATTAATTATTAGCCTAATTAGATATTAATCCTGATAAAAACTCGTGACGTCAAATCATATCTTCTGGTGTACGTTCTTCCTCTGCTGAAGGCGTGAACCGTTCCAATAATTCTACCAATACTTCACTGGACATGGGATATATTCCAGGGTTGTTCCTAAACGCCTTATACGTCACCGTCTTTATCACTTGCTGCCAATGTTCAATGGCATATTTCATAACCTCTTCCTTCAAATCTGGCCATTTCCAAGAGAAGTTGAATAGAATTTCAGTCACACTGTTGGGAGAAATCTCTTGCAAGATTTTGACTTTTGCTCGTTGGCGAAGATCCGCTATTAGATATTTATCAGCTATGTCGAAGAGGTCCATGCAAGTTTGATGAGAATCTTTACGTTTCAAAAATGTTATTTGATCTTCACAAACGATAGGAGGAAAGTTGGTAAAAAAAAAATTGTGTTAGGTTAGAAGAAAACATTAATGAAATCGTTCTTATCCCATCTTACGCTAAGCCGTCCCTCTATCGAGTTATTACTGTGGTTCTAAACCCGTGGCACTAGAACGCTTCTATGCTCTAACTCACCTGTGTAGAGAAATCTCAACATCTCCAGAAACGTTAGATGATGGTAATCTGGTATATCGATCTCAAATTGGTACGCAGAGGTCTTTCCATTTGCTGTCACTACGTCGCTCATAGGTGTTGCCGTATTTCCCTTGCTTTCCAAACTTTTATCATTGTGTTCTCTCGACGATCTTGTCGGATATCTTCTGATGCTCTTTTGTCTGTTCTCTGACCATTCTCCCCCAAAGAACTTTTGAAAATATTCTGATCGTTTTGAGAGAATGGCAGAATCAGCGTATATCACATGGTCATTGACATTGAACTGAACGTCCGCACATTCGGGGACGTTGAGTTTCTCCAACCAGGCTTCGGAGAGATCTTTTGGAAAGGCTTTTGAAGGAAGGGTGGAGACATGCGGTTGTAAAGATACTTCTCCTGATGTAAATTCGACTCCAAAAATTACTTCACCATGAGATGGAAGATCTGTTGAATTACAAAAATCCTTCCAGCCTGAACAAGAAACGGAAGCATATTTAATTGATGGGACGCAACAAAGAAAGGTAGGGATGGAGATGTGAGGGTAAGCGAATGGAGGTCGAACGCGTGTCAGTCAATCGGCCCCGTATGAATAGTAAAGGAACTGATGAGTATTTGGGCCAAGGAATAGGTAGTAATAAAGATCAGTCGACGTTTTCGCACCATATCCTCTTCGTGTAGCAGTGAATCCGTTCAGATCGGCCTCGCCATAGTCAATACGTTTGAGGGTTCTTGGGTCCTTCACGAATATTACAGCCGAGAGCGTACCACGCTTTGTCCATACTCCTGACTCGTGTTCTTCTTCGGGGTTGGGTATTGCTCTCAGACCTAATGAACAGTATTTAGGATGATCAGGTGCGGACTGGATGTATGGGAACTGTTAGGATGCGATACGGTAGGCGAGAAGAGGAATTGATCGAGATTTGAGAAGGTAACTAGTTACCCTGTTAAAGACTAACTGCCAGTACATATCACCCGAGGTTGCAAACGGCGGGCTGTAAATATCGCCATGGAGTTTTGAAATGTTGTATAAAGTGAACTCGAATAGACACTTGCTCTTTTGTGACATGAACACTCGATAATACTGTATAATGGACAGTCGGTAGTAGGGACTTGTTCAAATATATACACGTGTTCATTATGCACCTTTTCTGGAACGTGAATGAAAACTGATCCACTCCCCCAAAGAATATTTATTCTCTTGCGTACATGATGGTTACATTAGACATACTACTGATGAAGAAGTGGCTAATTATTTGACTAAGTCAAGAGTCAAAGACATTTATTTTCTAGCGAGGACATCATGTCATGTCGGAATAAATATTCTCAGAGTTACACTGTTATGACTATTAGCAACACTAACAGCGTATCAATTACCGTGAGAGAGCATACTACCAATATTGAGCTCTATGTCATGTCTAATGGCATTCTTGCTGAAATAATCCTGGGTTACTACGTAGATTACCTCTAATTCTCGTCCTATATTATACGGTCGGTTATAAATAGCAAATTTGTTACGCATATCTCGAGAAAATTCTTCACGGTCGCGACACTCTTTTTGCGTTAACATGGGGATTTAGCATTGCATCTCTTAATTTTGCGTTTTCTGCGTTTTCTTTTGTAGATTGCTCTGATTCCACAATTCTGGCTATAAAACCTGCTTCCTTAGCTGAGAATTCAGCCTTTTTCTTTTAAGTTTCATCTACTATCCTATAATCCTAGTTGTAAGCCTGGTTCAATTAGGCTTGTCTCTTTAATATTGCATGTTCAATAATGCCAGCCATTGCTAATAAAGATCACATGCGGGTTATTTTTCGTAACGCCGGTGCCAAGAAAAAATTCTCAATTATACGCAGGTTAGTGGATGTCGGTATCAATATACTGAATAAGTCCCGAATTACAAAAGCAAAATTGAGTCACAGAACCAGCTTTATTGATACAGATACAAATAAAGGTATACTACAGATAGGAAAATAAAAATAAACCAAGTCAATTTTTTGGGGTTTTTTTGGCTAAAGATTAATATTAATTCTATCAATTGATTTAATAAGCTCTAACCCACATTCAAATGTGAAATAAAAAGTAACGTAATTATCGTTTTCGTTTTTTCACGTCTTTTCTATTCTTTCCTTTCTTTGGTGTTTCCTTACTTTTATCCTCGCATCACTAGAGTATTTCAAATTACGTTGTCCTGACATATTAATATGAAAAATCTTTTTTCGAAAACATCTCTGTTACCCATACGTACCATGTTATTCACACGCATCGTTTTTAAGGCTGCAGTTCAATAAAGTGGCGGTATCCATGTTGTTCATGCATTTTCATATGTGCAACATAGATACCACTACTTCATCGCACCTTAATTACAGTAACTATTTTAAATTTCATATGATTTTTTTTAAAAGTACAATCAATTAGCTTCAAAACAGTATAAAAAATATTGTAACTCACGTAGTACGTATGGGCAACAGAGATGTTCGGAAAAGGGTTTTTTTTCATATGTTTTACTAATTGATCAATGAAAATTGCCAATACTTTTGCTAGGTGAGTGTACACTTCCATCGTCGCACCACTACACCTTTAGCGTTCAATCGTAGGTGTAAACAAATAAAGAACGCAAAACTCCATCGTCGCACCACTCTTTTTCGTTTTTAGTCTTTATCATCCATTCCCTTCTTTGGCACATCCTCATTTTTATCATCACATCACTAGATCTCTTTTGCGCCTTTGTTATTAATTCCCAAGTCAATCTCTAGTACTAGTGCATATTGGGTTATTTCATTAATCCATCAATAAATTATTAATAAACCCTGCTATAACCTTTGTACCGATACATCAACTAATAAATGTGTAACAATTGGGGAAGATGTCAAGCATTCTGATAATCGATATTTTGCATATCACTCATATAGGGCGTGCAGCAACAAAACCTGACAAAGTGAATTTAGGGATTTACAAATATAAATCAGGTTTTAACTACGGTCAAACCTGGCTATAACAAATTCGACGGGACCAGAGAAAATATTCCTTATAACCAGAAATTCCTTATAACCAAGGGCACTTTTATAGCGAAGATTATAATTAGGTTCATTATACACAGTGAAAGTCGATATAACTAACGGACCGTCGATATAACAGATTTTGCCTTATACGGACTTTTTTGCTGGAACGGAATTTTTACTAAGTATTATAGCGGACTTTTATATTAATATTAATATTAAACAGTGATATAACGGATTTGCCCGAACACATTTACTGTTACTTAACGGATTTTGTGTAACAAAGTCCGTTCAATTAAAGATTATTTTCCCATTTTCTGCTACACGTATCTAACAAATTATAATGTCGACTTATGGTCCTATCAATTTAAATAATAAACAAAAAAAAATGCTTCTCAGCAAAGTGATGTAAACAAACAAACTCGGGGCGTTATCGATAAGTAACAATATGTGTCGGTTTTGATTTTTCATAGTTTGATTTAATTGTTTTACAAAGGCGGACCAAATGGAACGTTGAATCCACGCTTTCTTGTGCCAGTAATAAAAGACTGGGGGGGTCAACTTTCGAATATTCTTTAATGCTCGTGGATTTTTGTAGCGATAGATAAAAGTCGATTTAATTTTTTCACCCAATGCACTACAAGTAAGCAATACCGTCACACGTTCTCTGTTCCAACAACTACTCCTATGTCCTGCTTGGTTCTAAAAGCCAGAAAAGTGCCGTCTCGTCACAGTTAAATACGTTCCTCAACTCATAATTTTTAATGACATCTTGTAATCGGCTTCTAAACTCGGGAAATTTTTCGAGAAGTGGACTATCCCCTTCACCCGCTCTCAAGTATTCTCTGACATTGTACCTTTTTTTAAATCCGTCAAACCACTCGGAAGATGCAGTAAATTTATTTATTTGCAAGTGACTTCAGACGGGATGATAATCATTTTGTTTGCGATACCGAAATCTAATATTATAAGAATCATTGGCAAAATTTCGTATTCCGTATTAAAAACAATCTACGCAGAAATGAATATATAGGCTCCCAAGGGAACTTTTCTCCAAATACCTTGCATTTAGAATGGAAGTGGGATATTTTGTATATATGCATAAAAAAAATCGTGCAGCAACTAATATCCAGCGAACATTCTGTCTATGGAAAAAACGCATCAATGCAGTTAACGTGATTGAGAATGTAGTAATTGCATGGCTTTACCGACCAGGTGGCACACGTATAAAACATGCCCAAGATCGGGTTTATTATAATGCAGTTGCGCAGATCGCTGATAAACTTTGCCAAGGGGTTTTGCAAGGATTGAAAAAACAAGATTGCTACCGACGAAATTTTGAAAACGGTTTAAAAGTCACACTCAAAGAATATGAGAAATGAGATTGGGTCATTGTCGATGAAGTCCAAGACATTCAGACGAATCACTCCAACAACTGCGATCTTTGACTAAGCATTCAACATGCTGGAGATCCGAGACAATAAACATTTATGAAGCTATGCGATAAGGATTATTATTATACCAACGATTGGTAGAAACTGAGAGGCAAAGCCCGCCGTGCGGCCGAGGCTTCGCTTCTCTTTCTTACAAACATACTAATATAGTAAATATGTTTAAATTAAAAATCGCTCAATGATGCTGAGCAGTATTACCAAATAGTTTATGTATCTTATTCATAATTTTAGACCAATTAAGAACGTATTGCCATTATCGATGTCATAATAATATTTATTAAGACGAATTTAAAAATGCGGAATTAAATATATTGTTATAATAAAACATCACAATGATAACTTTATTCTGCGAAATTAATAAAGTACCAGTAACAGTTATACTAGATTCCGGTGCTAATTGCAATATTATAGGTGAGGGGGTAGTAAATGACGTAGGCTTGAAAATCGATGACACCTGCGATGTAGAAACATATAATCCCATTAGCAAGGTCGATGTGTTGGGAATAATTCGTGGAATAGAGATTTCGATCCTGTCTCAAGGCCCTAAATGGAAGCAAGTAAAAGTTACTGATATTTTTGTTTCTAATAAACCGCAATTTAAATTTGTACTGGTATTGGGTCAGCCATGGTTTCAGGAAAATGCGATGAAAGTGGATTTTCCAAATAAAACCCTTACATTACTTGATGAGACTAATATACCACATTAGTTATTGGACCAGGAACTCTGCCACCCACACAACTTAACCAGGCCATAGATAATTATTTCAAGATGATAAAGGTATATGCTACAGTATTAGGTGTCGATTTAGATAATCAAGATCTTAAAGGGACTTTCTTTAATGGCCTATTACGAGAAAATAAAAAAGAAGTAGTTCGATACGGGTTACAAATCCTCTGAATAAAATAGTTGAGCACTTAAATAAAATCTCATCCGGCCACCATACAAGCAGGTTAGACAAATTTAGAAAGAGTTGCCGATCAGAGAGCTGGGGTCGTAGTTCAGGAGGAATATACGTCATCACCTACGCCGCCGTAAGGCTTTACATCCAGCAAAGAGATCCAACTCGTGAACCTGAGTTGGCTCCCAACCAATTCCTACATGAAACGAAAATGTATTATCGTAACCAATTGTTTTGTATAGGTTTTTCAAAAATAGTTTTCTCGAGAACGGCAATATGGATTTTTGTGATCTTTTTCTCTTCATTCATTCCTCGAACCGCTGATAAGTCAGCTGATTGTTGAAATCTAACCCCTTTTCAGCACCCCCATGTAGTTGGGTGGCCTATTTTTGACATGATGATGTACTCAATCTGTTTACTTTGTACCTAAACATGGCAGCTACAGAAGTTAATGGTGCAAAGACCTTCGTCGCTTGAGCATAGCAACTGTTATTATGGTTTCGAACAGCACAAATAGTTCTCATTGTTTGCAGCAGGTACTATTTCCTTTTCTTCAAGTCAAATTTTTAAAGCAAATAGTATTAAGTGTAAATGGATTAGCAGCAAAATTACAAGAAAAAAGACTCAAGCGCTGCCATGCGATCCAAGACAAGTTTCCGGCTTGATAAGGATAAGGTATTTAAATCATATTTAAAAATAAGGAAATAAGAAAAAGAGATGGTTAATAACTTTTATTTTGAAGATACGTGCTAAAATTGAACAAGAGTTGAAGGGAAAAGATAGTCTTGTAAATATTAATTTCCCCGCTGAAGATCTTCGTGACATTGGCGTACGTCAAGCTATTCATGACGCCTTTAAAGCTGAAAGAATCGGGGATAGCTTATTTATCAAGGTAAAATTTATTTAGAATACATATCTCTCACATAAAGTATTTTCTCAATGGTTTTTACATTATTCAGTGTGATGGTGGAGGCAAGGAGGAAATTCATTGCAGGATTTGAAATTCCCTTGAGAGCCAAAATCAAAGTTGGTGGGTCTGTCCCAATTCTGTATGTGTAGTCAACAATAGAGACCTACGATCTGATGTGGGTGTGTGGTTCCAACAACCATCTCATGACGAAAGATTCAGGCCTATTATCCATCCATGTCCACCTCCTAATGTGTGGATTAAGGTAATGTATCGATTTCTGTTTGAAAAATATAATTAGTGTTGTTTGACAAGTTATTGAATATTTGCAGGTATGCTTCAATAACGCCAAAGACCGAAATTATATGCTGAATAAGATTAATTGGCTTCAGCAAAATACAACTGGCATTGAATTTGTAGCAATAATCATTCCTTCTGGAATAATTCCTTCCAATCCTAATCCTCAAATATCCACAACTCATGCAACTATTGAACAAACACGACCTACAAGAGCTCCATACATTTGTCATAGTCATTGGGATGCAAATAATTATGAAAACTGGTACAAAATGGATTGGAACCAACATATTACTCTTAGATGTGGTTTAATGATAGACTTTAATATTGTGCTTACTGAGCTGTCGTACTAGTTGCTATTCATCTTGTGCACTGCATATTTAGTGAATATGATTACAATTAAATGCTAGAATACAATAAAATTACGTTTATTGTTTGCTTATTGCTTTGATTTTTCGTAAAATTTTACTTTATAGCACTTTTCAAAATAGTACAATCATTGTCAAAAAAAATTTGAAAAAAAAAATTGAAAAAAGAAAACATCGTCAGCCAATAGAATTGGTGTATATCACGTGTTACAAAATTAACGTGCCTAATATGAAAAAGCAATAAATTTTTTAGAGTTAGGTTGCAATTGTGGTTGTTCAAAAAAAGATGCCTAGAGAAAAGTTTGCCGAATTACGTGAAGCTCGCTAGATCTGAACAAGACATATTTTTAATGGCCCAGCTGAAAGCAATGAATGGTGGAAAAATAACTGCCAGTCGACGTCTTAAAAGAAAACGCGTACTAATAAGAGGACTTTTTATTATTGGGATAACAATACAGCTCTTTGTCACTTAACATATTCGGAATTGGCCGCACGCACTTCGAAAACGTCAGAAATCACCTAGCGACGAATGGTATAATACCGCGTGTTCATGGTAACATAAAACGAATGCCGCGATGGAAGACCAAAATAACCATTGATATAACCATTGCTACCGCCGTGAAGAATTTCTCGAAAACTATGTTGAAATTTATGGACTACCAAGTCCTGGTAGAAATGTCAACCGCATTACTCAATCGCTTACACTATTGCCAGCTGAAACAAGTTATAAGTCAGTCTATCGCGATTTTATTGCAGGTCTTGAAAACGATAGCACATTGAAATTATTAAAATATGACGCATTCCGCAAGTTGTGGCATCAATTAACGCCTTATATTCAAATCATGAATCCAAGAACGGATTTACGTGACACGTGCCAACATTTTCGGAACGGCTTACAATACAATGCTCGCAAAGAAGAAGCGAAAGACTTATTCAAAGAACATCTAGTTAATCAATAAAAACGGACGTGTATTTATAATTGAAAACAATGAAGAAAATTTCCCGCATCTTTTAATAAAATTTCCTAAATTAGAATTGATATATTCATTTGAATAATTGCAAATTGCTTTTTATAAAACAAATGATTTTGATACAAATAAATTATTATTGACTGCCCGCGCGAGAGATTCTAGCGTAGGCAATATGACATAAAGGGATCAGAAAAAGATGGAGTGGGCGTGAAAAAGACATTGTGGATCGCAGGGATGAGGCAAGGACGTAAATAAGTTTAGAGAGGAAGTTAGAAATAGGAAGAGGAAATGCGTATGAGAGTGGCTGAGAAGGAATGAAGAGGTGCAATAAGGCCAGATTTACTGAAAACAATATCAGATAGTAAGCAGTTTAGTAAGCTCAATTTAAGTATCAACGCGTTGTAATCAATCTCTCTATTTACTTTGAATAGGATGCACGTATAGAGAATATGGTGAAGAGGTCTGAAGCGAACGCATAAAAACCCCATAAAAAAAACAAACAAAAAAACCCCCTTTCAGGAAATGATTTACAAGAAAGAGAGCTTTTTTGTTTCAAAATAAATACATCAAGTATTCGCATAAGCAAGAATTAGTATTGCTGGTGATGTCACATTTTTACTACGCCTCATTCACTTACTATTAAATGCTATTTTTGTGCTCCGGATGGATTGAATCGATCAAAAATAGTCAACTATAATCAATCAATTGGCGTAGCTATGTTACATAACTAAGGCTCCATCAAGCAATGCTCGGAGAAAAATCCCCCGTGGAAACTGAGGGAGTTTGCTTGTTGAAAAAAATGTCGATGCGAGCACAATCAGGTGATCGACATCGAATTAGTTGAGAATTTTGCCAGGGGTTTACGACGCAATTTTTTAAAGTAGATTTTTAGCATCACTGCAAATTCTTCTGTTAATCATGGACACAGACAGGAGCCATGGCAGCAGTTTCATGGATAGATTGATTACGTAAGTCTTTTTGAGACTGTCCTAGTATCTTGCAATCATTTTTTGATATTTCATATTTCGTAGTTTGTGGGACTCTCTGCAACAATCACGACATACTTCTGCCTCACAACAACGCCCCACACAACGAATTACCCAACCAGCACATAACACACCGCGAACGTCAAGAAACTTTGGCTATAATGCTAACCATGATCGAGCCCTGGAAGAAATCAAACGATATGAAGATTTTACGACAATAGGTCAGATGTAAAAACCGTTTATCTAATCCTTGACCTATAAGCGCTCCCAATCGCTGATCCAATTCTCTGAGCAGATTGGGTACAGGATTCAATACAAGAGCGATCGAGGCTGAACGCTCTTCGACGCGTGGCCTTGGAAAATAAATCTTCATGGAGTACATGGCTATGGTTATCGTACGAGGCAGGGCAAACATGGATTGTCGTGTCGATCGTAGGCGCAGTCATTGGTCTCAATGCTGCATTGATCGATATTATAACAGAATGGTTATCCGATATCAAACTAGGCTATTGTAAAAATTCGTGGTGGCTGAACCAGAAGTTTTGTTGCTGGGAAATAGAACGAGAAGGTACGCACTGTCAGGCGATAACTGCTTCCCAGATATCGAATTAAACTTTGCAATGTTTAATGATATTATTCTTGATATGTAGATGGGTCTTGTGACGAATGGCAGAATTGGTCGCAACATTTTATTATCAACTGGTTATTCTATATAATGTTTGCTGTAAGATTCCCGTTTACAAAGCGATTCTTCCCAATTTGATTCCAATCTGACTTTTTTCCCCCTCGTATTTCGATAGACACTCTTTGCGGCAGTCTGTGCCTATATCATTCGATCATTTGCTCCGTATGCCGCAGGGTCAGGTATATCCGAGATAAAATGCATTCTTGCTGGATTTGTTATGAAAGGATTTCTTGGTGCTTGGACTTTATTACTGAAAAGTATTGGACTGGTAAGTCACGATTGCTGATCGTAAAACAGATCATGTTTAAAATCGTATCTAACCATTTGCAACGCAAAAAAGCCCTTGGCCATCGCGTCTGGCTTAAGTATTGGGAAAGAGGGTCCATCCGTTCATACAGCCGTTTGTATTGGAAATGTCATATCGAGAATGTTTGGAAAATTTAAACGAAATAAAGGTATATATACGGCAACGAAAATGACAATTGTTAACAAACGAGTATTTTACGATAATATTTATCGACTAGCTAAAATGCGGGAGATACTTTCGGCTTCGTGCGCAGCTGGTGTCGCGGTTGCTTTTGGATCCCCAATTGGAGGCGTTCTGTTTTCGTTCGAGGTAAGAATCCTTGACATTAAAAAAAATTACAATAGAGGGCGAAGTGAGAAAACTGATGCATCTTATTGTGCTTTTCAATGCGACAGGAAATGAGCTCTAATTTTCCAATGAAGACTATGTGGAGAAGTTTCTTTTGTGCATTGGTTGCAACCGTTGTTTTACAGGTCGGATTTTTTGACTTGAGGACCATTAGTGGGAAATAGCGGACGAGCTGCCGTATTTTTTGTTTTACTAAATTGATATTATTTTGCGCTTATAGGCAATGAACCCATTTCGTACTGGCAAACTCGTAATGTTCCAAGTAACTTATGATCGCGACTGGCACTTTTTTGAAATCATTTTCTTCATACTTCTTGGAATATTTGGCGGTTTATACGGGGCCTTTGTAACCAAATATAATCTCAAAGTTCAAACATTTCGTAAAAAGTATTTACGAGATCATGGTGTTGGAGAAGCTACTATTCTTGCACTTCTCACTGCGCTGATTGGATATTTCAACATATTTATGAAAATTGACATGACTGAAATTCTTGGAATATTGTTCCGCGAATGCGAAGAGGGATCAAATAGTTATGAAAGTTTGTGTCAGTAAGTATAGTCACTTATCGGTATTTTTTTTATTAATAATAATGCCATTGCCTGTATCACACCAAGATGGCTGACCGATATTCTTTTTTAACAGGGAGTCACAAATGTCAAGAATGGCCTGGTTACTATTATTGGCAACCGTCTTAAGAACCGGATTTATAATAATTTCATATGGTGCAAAGGTAGAGTGTTTTAAGCATACCATATTGAGTTTGCTCTTTTATTGTCAAGAAGTGTATGATCTTAGTTGAACTATTGCAGGTGCCTGCCGGAATATTCATTCCATCGATGGCCGTCGGAGCTACATTTGGTAGATTTTTAGGAATCATGGTGAAAGGATTGCAACAGTGAGGACTCGTTTACTTGGATAGTATATATTTTTTCTATTTATCACACGACCTACTCTTACTAAATCTCTATTTTATAGCGCGTACCCTTCTTTTCCCATGTTTGCATCATGTAAACCGGATGTATCAGTAAGTCGAATCATTTGAACTCTATTGGTCAACTTATGCTGATCTAGGTAACTGATATTTTTGCCGTATTCAAGTGCATCACACCTGGAATGTATGCATTCTTGGGTGCTGCTGCCGCCTTAGGGTAAAAATAATTTTACTAGTCTCTTCCAAAAAATCTTTGCCATAATCGTTGTAATCTAATGCAATGATTTCAATACCTTCTAGCGGTATAATGCATCTGACTGTATGCATTGTGGTTATCATGTTCGAACTTACCGGCGCGTTAACTTACATTCTTCCGACTATGGTAAGGCTTGTGTGTTTTTCTCGTTCAATCCTATGCTCATCACTTATCAGTAAACCCCCCTCTCATAGATAACTTTAATGGCCACGAAGGCCGTAGGAGATTTATTTACTAAAGGCGGAATATATCCTTTTTGACGATCGACTTGCTCGTTATTATTACTTCCATTTATTTCAATGATCATATCACGGCTGTTACAACTTTGTGATCTTTGACTGAGGATGTTTACAGCAGATCAAATGATACGACTGAATGGGTTTCCTTTCCTCGACAAAGAAGAATACTCATTTGGGGTCCCTGGTGAGTATAATGTGGATGTGTCAGGACAAATTTGCAGATAATTTTAATTAGTCCTTCTTTGATAGTTGCAACGGTCATGAGGAAAGATCTTGTAGTAATAACGTCGTCAGGACAACGTCTTGATGAAATAGGTTTGTATTGGAAAGTCGAATGATATTGATTTTGCTCAAAAAAAATCGAGTGACGCCTTCTACAAATGCACAGATCAAATGCTTTCCGAGACAAATTTCCAAGGATTTCCTGTTGTCCAAGACCGGAAAAACATGATTCTTCTCGGATATATAGGCAGATCCGAACTCAGATATGCTATAGGTAAGGTTGCAAATAAGCATCAACTTAATTTTAGCAAACTGCAATAAATACTCACGCTGCTTTCTTTATGAAGATAAAGCAAAACATATCCGTGGCGTATCCAATAGTGCACATTGTTTCTTCAATGGCGATGATAACAGCAATTATTCAAACCTTGATAACTTTGGCGAGAGCTCCTCAAACTTTATAGACTTTGGACAATTTATAGACCAGGTAATGGATTTGTGATTATATTTGCTTAGATCTAGCACAAGCAGTAAGATGAATTGCTATCTTTCTGTAGACACCAATAACGGTCCATCCTCGTCTTCCACTGGAAACTGTTATGAATCTTTTCAAAAAACTGGGGTAAGATATTTAGCACTCATCCAGAACTTCAATAATAACCTGCTATCTCACTTGTTGGCTTAAATCTTTGTAGCCCCCGAGTCGTACTCATCGAACATTCAGGGAAACTTGTGGGACTCGTTACTGTAAAAGATGTGTTAAAATATATCGCGTGCAAAGATGCAGAGGGGGCAAATAGAGCCACAGCTACAGGGTCCACAGAAGATGAATATGACATCCTTGCTGATACAAATTCTAGACGACGGGGTTTAACATTACTTGAATTAGGTAGACGAAGGGGCAGCGATTGGTAGGTGAACAACTATAAAAGAATAGGGTTGAAGATAATTGCACTATGAGTGTAGAGAAATCGGTCAAAGTTTCTAATTAGACTCCATAATGCCGTGAAACATGTTCTTTGACTTGTATAGATTTTAGAATTTTAAAATGTATTACTTTTGTTTTGTCGCAAAGCGAGAATTATGTAAACATTATGATGTGAAAACGTTTAAATTAAGTCGCGTGAGATAATTGTTTGTTTTCGACAAAATACTGCGATTTCACTTGAATTTGATACTCCTCGACAAATTTGTTTTGATGCCGGTCAGTTCCCCGGCATATGGGCCAACTTTTGGAGCGACTACTCGTTTTATGCTTTTAATCCTTTTCTTTGCTCTTTCGAACTTCTTGCGATGTTTTACTCGCGGATTCCTCTGTTCCTTCTTACGAGTTGGTGTTAATCCCTTGTTCTTCATTATTTGATAATTAATCGCACGTTTTGCGGTCTCAGGAAGAAGTTCAGCATCATTATGTTTCGGTGTACCAATGGAACTATGAGTATCCATCGATGTGCTCATCTGCTCTTCACTGGCAGACAAATAATTGAAATATGGCTTAGTATGTCAGCATTACATTTAGCGCGTAAAATCAAATAACTTACGCAAGAGAAGTAGTACTATTTGATGAATTCTGCACAAGATCTGCAAAGGTGAGAACCACTTGAGACTGATCGCTGACGTCAGTCGTCCATATGTCATCTATGAAATCTTCCTCGCTCATTCTGTTGATCCTCTTTTTTTGCAATCTTAACGCTTCTGCTTCTTCTTCTCTTGCTTCATCCAAATCTTGAACGTCATCAGCGTCATAGTACGCTTTCCTCGATGTTCCCCATGTGTCGGTATCCAGATCATCAGCATCGCTAGCTGAAGACGAGGGTGATGAGAGTTGTTTATAGGGATCAATACTGAAATCATTGTCTTCATCTTCGCCTTCGTCTTCACCCTTGTCTTTTGGTGGGGTTTCGTCAATGTCCAAGGCAAAGACTTCCTCTTCTGACAAAATATCTGAGTCTTCTGTAATAAAACTTTTGTTAGCTACATACCAATTGCATTCCATAAAGTGAATTGGTTGACTTGCCGTCAGCATAAAGATCGTCTTCGAGTAAGACTTTATCTCGCTCTTTCATGACTGAAAATAGAAAGAATTCAGCATTCATGTCAATGTCGTTTGAATCGAGTTTATCGCTTACACTGATCTTCGGCGTCTCCTTCCAGGTCCTCATAAGTTCTTATGGCTTTAATCTGGCTAATTTCCCTGTTGTCATATTTCTTACTTCCCGTTTCAAATTCCTGCTTTGATTTTTTGAGGGACAAATAATTGGATTTTCGACGTCCCATATTTCACGTATTTCAGTAAACTTGCTTAGTCAAAAAAAAAAAAAAGAAAGTTGGGTAATAATGTCGTACAGACAAATTCACTTATTATTATCATCTACAGTAACTTTCTAGACTTTTCCTTGAGGTAGCACATAAAATGTTAAAAAATAAATAATACACGTTAGGTAATGGTAATCTGACGTCTCTAACTCGGCACAAAACAGTTGTTAATTAGACGCTTTCTTATATACAGCATGGCTGGCTAATTCTAAACCGTTTATTGTTATTGTTATTGTGACAGATTAAAACGAAATCGGATTAAAACGAAAAACGGGGGACTGAAATTTAGGGACCATTTGATAATGTAGCACAAAATTTGATCATCCATATTCACGTGAAATACATAGATTTATTTAAAATAGAATCTTTATTATTATTATTATTATACAGTCAGTTTAAACAAGTTTTTTGCGATATCATGATAATATATAGGTGTTAAGTGTGAAAAAGAAATCATAAGTATCATCATTTGACAATTATAACGTGTATTTTACAGATTCACCGTGTGTCGTTACTTACATGCGATAATGAACTAAGAAAAAGTTTGTAAAATACAGTCGATTGCCGATCGAATTAACGAATATCCAATCAAATGTACTTAATGGTAACACAATTTTATTATTTGAAAACTTAACATAATAATAAGAAACTTGTAATAGTAATTAATAGATGGTTGCTTAAGCAAAGATAAACGATGCAATTCAATTTGATTGATAAGATGCCAGATGACTGTCAAATCCTCTGTTTTAAATTCGATGTTTTCTTGTTGTTTGAGAAATATCAGTGACTTTTTAAGTGCATCTTCACCTTCGTTAAGGGAAAATTTTTCGATGCTTGCATTCGTATTTTCATTTTCCGTATCGGAGTCGTTCTCTGCGGACTTACAACCAAGAACTTCTTGTATAATCTCATCGTCGTCAAGTGCTGCGTTCGCATTTTCCGCATTGTCAACGGCAATAAATTCTGTGGTTTTAAACAGCATTGGTAACATTAATACGAACAAAATAGGGAAATATTGTAAATGATTAACATTACCACTAGCATCCAATGGGTCAGGTAAATTCATTCGATTAATTAGTTCCTGAATTATTGTACTTTGCTCATTTGTCTCTACTGCCAACTCTTCGGCTGCCCGGTTTATGATTGTAGTATGATACGATGTCGGAAGAATTCCAACAGTTCCTAATTGTGTTTCTATCGACATTATTCCATGCGTCGAATACGTTATAGATCGCATGTTTTATGTTATATTCCTCAAAATTATCGCGCTTTTCCAAACGTTCTTCAAGCAATTGTAACTTATGGCGCACAAAAAACTTTCGATATTGAGATTTGAAACTATGTATTATACCTGCGTCACACAGATGACGTATTGGGTGGTAAGAATCTGATCTTAATATTTGTTGGTTCGTTTCCAGAGAAAATTTTATGCACTTAGGCGTTGTCTAATAAGTTCGACTTTCACCGCGTAATTTTTTGTCAAACCACTTAAGCCATTCGTTGAATGTGGACACCTAATTATTACAAGATAATTACATAACTGGTTCCATTTATAGTTCTCAGAGGACGCGGTGTTCGGCATTTGTAAATTAACAATGGTGGCAATTTATCTGTTCCTGAGGCGTTTGTTGTTAATAGTATCGAAACTTTACTTTTATTCTTTTTTTTTCCACTAAGCCTACGATCAGTCAGAACCCGACAAGGTGTCCATCGCCCAGTATAAGCCGGTTTTATCTGCATTATATATGTCATCCATACTGTACTCGTCTAATTTCTTACGAAGTTTTGTAAATGGCTTTTACATTGTTTTTCCCGGTTCAACATTCGAGTTACCAACAAAATTGGCTCACTTCGGAAAATTAAAATCAACAATAAAAAATTTTAACCATGTAATGGTGAGTACTAAAAGTTGGTTGATTGGGATTACAATTATTTTTTCTCCTGTCTTGACATCAAAGAAAATGACATATAAATTAATCATTTTTGCACAGGAAATATATGAAAAATCAATAAAATGTTTCATGAACTGAACCATGGGCGTAACTTACTCGATGATATCTTCAAAATTGACGACGAAAAATACTTACAATGCAAATCAGCATTTATTCACGAACCATGGTGGACACCAAAAAATAAATATCAAAAATCTCAAGTATTAACTGCGATTGAAGAAATGGAAAGTGAAACAGGAGAACATTGACGGAGTGTAGGAGAGGGAATAAATGTTTATTAAATGTAATAAATAAGGATGATGACGATCTTGAATTTTTAATGTAATTGCATCATTGAAAAAAATAATAAAGTTTCAGGCTTCTTATTTTTAGCCATCTGCATATATGATAATGCGACTACTCTTAGCAAAGGTAAAATTTTTGGGGTCAATACGTCAGTCGCTGTGACGTCGTATATACAAAAAGTAATTGAAATAATAACAATCATTCATTTAAAGTTTTAACCTTATTCAATGAGACCCAATTCTCGAAGATGTTCTGGAATAATTACATGTGGGTTTTCGTAATACCAAACATACCTTTGTGATGCTATGCTATATAACGGTGACGTATTCTCTCCTTTATTTCTGCGTTCCTCCGACAAAAAAAAAGTCTAAAATAATTGTGTCCGTTTATGGCAAATATATTATTATGTGGATTTTGTTAGGCCAATAGCGTCAGTCAGTTTAGTTTGAAGATGTAGATCTTCGGCACACATTGCGAAGAGTTTTAGAAACATTGTACTAATCAGCTTAGCCGAACTGGTGGTAAAAAGCTAAAGCTAAATGTTAACCATCCAACTGACAATGGTTTTTTTTCAGTAATGATAATATACAGGCAAAATTTCTCTGGTTAGTTCTTACAGTGTTCTCCCAATGGATAGCAACAGCTCCGAAACTAAATTGCAAGTGAGACAACCCAGATAAGGTTAAATTAAAAAGATGGGACCAACCAGTGGCCTCAAGCATGCCCTTAATCAAATTGGAATACGTTTGATGAGGAATCAGTGACCATTCCTCTTTCAGATCAATCTCGTTACACTGATGTGTTTTTTAACAAACGCCACATTCAGTAGAGTTCCTTGTATATAATGTTTGGCCATTCTCATTAGCTAGCTCCTACACTGTTTACGCGCATGGAAGCCTTGCAGCCTCAATATCCTGGTATCGTTAACTATCTAATAAAGCAGTAACAACGTTTGCAGTCTATTACTATTGAAATATCAGAATTATGTAATTTTAAGCAATTAAATTTTTGTAATAGTAACACAACATTTACAGAATTACTGTTATTATTATTATACCTATATCATCAAAAGGACTTTTCAATTATAATGTCAACATCCAAAAAACGCAAGTTATCCACAAACCTTTCTTCTACTCTTTCATCGTCTCCGCATTCGCCTGCCAGGAAGCCTAGACATTCCACCGGGCATGCACCGAATTGCGAGGATTCTTCGTGCGAGGGGTGTGATGTCGGTGAGATAGAAGTCAGCTTCGCGCTAACTGATAGCACTACACCACCGGGCCCAAGTGATTTGTTTAGAATGGCGGTAAACGAGTCTGAGAAAGAGAATCCTGAAGAGCATGGTGGGGGCATTGTGAAGAAATTGTATGACATGGCTATAGGAGAATTTGATCGTGTATTAGGAGAACAAGAGGAAATTAGGAGAAAGGCTGGGAAAGAGGAGGAGGATTTGGAGGGAGAAACAAGCGACAAGAGCAAACTAGTCAAGGGAAAAGAAAAGGGAAGAGAAGGAGAATACGAGAGTTACACATCATTTTTATGTGATTATGCAATGTGTTGTCTTTCATTTGGAAAGTATATGCCACTCATTTCTTACATCAAGAAAAGTATCGAATTGTTTGAGAAAGTCATTTGCGAGAATAACGACAACGGCGAAGCATGGATAGGACTTGCAAGAGCTAGGATCGCCTTGGTATGTGTACGCAAAGTTTATACCAGTAATGGTTTTTATGCCATTTATGTTGCTTTACATACTCAACGACCGCTGCATGCAAGGCGCGTATGAGTCTGCCATCGTCCGAAGACGAAGGAGAATTGGATAAAGAAGAGAATTTCAGTGAGAGCCGGAAGGAATTTTTAAACGGAAAAGAGGCCTATGAGCGTGTAAGTCTTTGGATATTCAATAAAATCGATGTATCTGTTGGGGGTAGTTGATCGAGGAATGCGCAAAAGCTACCTTAAAAAAAATAGCTGCAGCTTATAAAACCAATTCAGGGACTCTCTCTCTTTAGATCGACGGACATGTCGCGATATATATCCGAGTCTATCTTGGCTGCCAAAGATTTTTATGAATACGGAGTCTCCTATCAACCCCATGGTTTGTTCAAAGCTACCATTGTTTCTACTTGTAAATGTATACTTGCTAACTTACATATCTCGATTAGCTTATGCCTCTAAAGTATTTGAATTGTCGTTGGAATATTTGGAATCTGCTACACGAGCTCAAAACTTGGAAAATCCTGAAGAACAGGATCCATTTGTTGCCGGCTTAAAGGGGTCTTGTCTGTATTATTCGGCTATGAGTAAGAGTGCAGATGCAGCAGAAGAAATAAAGGTATAGGCATTGATGGAGGTTTGGTTTGTTTTCTCTATTTCTTTTTTGTATTACAGAAATTCCAACGGGAAACATTCTTAGCTTACTGGCCATTATGTGTCAAAAGTTACTTTTGATGGAATCAATTAAGAATCTTAAATTTGCAAATGATCACAGTGAGGATAGTTACGCCGAGTTGGTAAGTTTTGATAGAACTTTTTGTATGACCTGCTTTGCTGTGTTTTTAATAGTTCGTGTATTTAATAATCTCCCCCATTTTCACTTCAGCTTGGCCAAGTTTATATTCTGCAATCGACACTTGTTGGCAACGAGAATACAACAATGGAAGCTTTCGAACTGGGTATCGAATATTTAAAAAAAGCATTCGAGAAGAATCCAGGTAAAAAACAAGGAGAATTGAATGCATTTATCTGGATGCGTCTAACGTGGATGTTTCGCCATCGGGTTTTGTTCAACAGATAATGATGGATTACGCACACAACTGGTTACTATGGGGGTTCTTGACGATGACGACAATGATGAGGGTGATGATGATGATAATGATGAGAGCGGGGACGATGATGATAATGATATGAGCGGTGATTATGAGGATGATAATGATGTGAGCGGTGATTATAATGATGATAATGAGAGTGGCGACTATGATGATGATAATGAGAGTGATGACTATGATGATGAAAGTGACGAAGTGGGTAACATTTCTGACGATGATATCGGTGATGATGTCGACGGCGACGACGTTGATGATGAGTAGTTCTCGAAGGATGGATAAAGGGCAAACCTGAATCATCAAACTCACACACACACACATGCCAGTACTAATGAAAGCTTTTCTACGCCTGACTTTCATATAACGTCTCTCACATTGATTATTGTTTTTGAATTTCAAGGTCAGATTTGCTCTGTAACGTTTACAAAAAATAAAAATAAAAAATAAAGCATGATTTATAAGTTCTTATAAATGAATTGCTCTCTGAGTGCTATGTGTGGGTATTAATAACATCACGTGTCCTTATCATTTTATGTTACTGGGGAGGAAGAAAAAAAGGTATACAGGTTAATAGAGCGCATTTAACATCAAAATGTTTAAGCAGATAACAAGCGATCAAAGTTGTTACTAACATAGCCTACTCCGATCAAATAGTCAGCTAAGTTTTCAACAACGAGGGTTGCTGGCCCAGGCTTTATAGGGTCCTTATAAGTGCCGATCAATATAGCCTGATTTGTCTTGACGGCAATAATACCATCATCTCCCTATGATCAACAATGTAACGCAGGTTTTGCTTAGTATTGTCCCAAGCTGGTCATATAAAATGCATATATACTGCATTACACTATACCAGTTTTCCATAGCAACTACGAGCGTCAGCCTTCAAAGTAAAGTATTTTACTGCATTCACACGGATTCCACTCCCAAAGAGAGGTGAATTATCATCCTTGAAGCCATCAAAAAGAGCACGAAACTCGACAGGCTTTACCTAATTCAAATAAAATAATGAGAATTGTTAGATCGTAAGAACAACGGGGAGGAAAAAAAAATTGTCAGGGTTGAAACGTTCAATCATTCCAAGTACATGTGATGATCTAACAAGAAGCTTACTCCAAATACAACACTTTTGCAACCCCAATCTAACCCGATGAATTCACTGTTTGCCGCTAGTAAAGACCAAACGATGCTCAATCTATTCACAAGATAGTCCATAAATTCATGGTTATTTCCTGAAAACTTACGCTGAAACCAGGCGACGTTGCCCAAGCTGACCCGTCATGTCCATATATAGCAGCGTCAGATATCTTCCCTGTGCCAAGGAGATTGTTGTCAACGTATCTATGTTTGTCGCAAGATATTAAATGTCTTAGTAACTGGTCGAGAAAAACTTCAGTATGTCCAGAGTATGTAAACGTCTTTTGAATAACTAACGACATGAACTTTTCTCTCCACTTGCATTATTACCATCCTCGTTTCTCCATTTCTGCCCATGTTACTTACCCCTGCCACGACATGGTTAGATCTTTGAAATAAAACCGTAATAGCCGAGTGGTAAGAAGTACCTTTTCCCGTTAGAAACGGATCTGATATAAACGGGTGTAACTATGATGTAAGGTCAGCCAATTGGGAGCTTGCGGTCGGGTGATAATAAAGATGGTTTTCTGAACACTATTCAAAATAAGTTTTTTCCTTAATGGCAAGCAATAATACTATTAAAATCCAATGTATCGCGATAATTGGAAAGCAGGTAAAAAAATATATAATGAGACTCGATAGTTTCGAGTCGGGATATTGCGCTGGGCATTATCTTGTATGACTAACTATATATCATTCATTTGAGGCTGAGAAGTGTGCTGCTCTGAACCCAAACATTAATTGTCTCATATCCCGATTATATTTATCTCACATCTAAAGAACAACCCATTATACGTTCGTAATTTTAGTACGAGACACCCTGACTTAAAGTATCATTATATTGCTCATACATCTTGCGATGTGATTGAAGAAAGAGGCAAGTGTTGTCTGTTTCGTGTTTTTGCTGTCGGTATTATGCTTAAGTTATTCATACCGGATTCTGGTACATACATCAGTCAGCGCGGCTCCTAAATTGACAGATACTTATCTTGGATTGTTGTATGCTATGGAAGATCTGGCTATGTAAGTAGTGATAATAGCTGTTATTCCCCCTCCCCTCTGCTGATTTATTAAGTGTCTGTCCTCTATAGATATGGGTGGTTGTCAAATACCAGGGTGAAATTTATAGTGGTTGTAGAAGTGCCCGATATTGTAATTAAAGATTCTGATATAAAAGCCGTAAGTACGAACGATTCTTTATCAAAGATTAGAAATAAACACAACATCTCATGCTCACATTTTATTACTAGATATTCCGCAAGATACATACGGCATATATAAATCAAGTATGCAACCCATTTTACAACCTCGATGGATCTAAATCAATTGCTAGCAAACGATTTATAAATGCAATTGATGCCATTGGAAGAGGAGAAAAATAATTTTTAATGGCAGATCTAAACAATGGTACACGCAAACGTTGAAGAGAGTGGTTTCTTTTCGTGACGTAATGCTAGTATTAGTAAATGACGTGGCTTTATTAATCAATCTATGGCTGAAGGAAGAAAGAAAACGGCAAAGTATTGAGCATGAGGCAATGGGAGTACTATTTGTATGATAAGCAAAATATCTATGCTAACTGATTTTATATATTATCGGTAAGCTATATATTTAACGCGTGTTTCAGTACCCTAAATCATGCTCGATACATTCTTTACATCCTGTTGTCGTAGTCACGATAATTAGAATAATCTCGCTTCAATATCCCAAATTCTCATAACATCCTGTGTCTTATGCCCTATCATCAAGTGCTCTTAACAATTAGAACTACGCGGCTCAAATATACAAACTTTGTGCTATTATTATGGCGTCTTATTATTATATAATTACATTAATGCCATCGTCACTTCACCCAGAGCTCACTTTCCGAAATACTCTTCTCTTTTCCTTCACTCACCGCAACGCTACTTCTCTCCACCATCCTCAAAAACGTTGACACTGTCTCCTTCCTTTTCCCATATGCCCTTGTCTTCACATGACTCAATCACATTCTTTACACGCTCGGTGATTACATGATCCTCTACCTCCAATGTTCGCTTTACCATCAATCCATTCTCTCTACTTTTCACAATAAACTGTACTACTGGGTGAGATAGAATCTCATCAGCAGTGGGTCTCTGTTTATAGTCTGGCCTGAGCATGCTTTCGATAAGGGCAATAAGTGTGGATGAGATTGAGATGAAGTGAAAGTCTCTTATAACACCAGAGCGAAGTTTATCCCATTCTGTGCCATTGTCTGGGAGGATGATATTTGCTGCTAGTTCGAAGATTATCAAACCAAGACTGATGAACGAGTGCAGTTAATGTCAGTAAGACTATAATTTTGAAGAGTGACTATTAACAAGTTACAACATTTTTCCTTCTTATTTGTTGTTCTACAACGGCATACCTGAAAATGTCGGCCTCTTTGCCATAGTGTCCATTTAACGCTTCTAATGATATATATTCACGATCACCCTCTCTGTCTTCAATATCCTCTCTCTACAGAGTAGACCAATACAATATCAACACTCGTATTCTTACGCGCACAAGAAAATTAATTTAAACATGCTTACCAATGGTAACTCTGTTGCTAAACCAAAGTCCCCTATCTTGAGACACAGTTGCTTTGTAATAAATATATTTGCCGGTTTAAGATCGAGATGAACGATATTATGATCATGGATGTGTTTAATACCCTTATTAACAACAGTCGGATGAGTTTCGTGGATGTAATCAAACAAACATGCTTGTCTATTGCTCACCAATGCGAGATCTATTAGTATTTTCCATATTCTTATTTCATCTATTTGTTCTTCAGCGCAGTAATCATCTATAAAATCGTACAGACTGAACAAGAAATCAGCGAACGAGTTTCGTCTCCGAGAATGAAATATGTATTAACAATTAATAATAACCTGCCGTTGTCGCATAATTCTAATTGTAGATATAAGTAGCCTCTCTCTTCCCATGATTGGATTAACTGTACACAATGTGAATGTGGTTCAAGTTTCCACATTATTTCTACTTCCTCGAGACGTCTGCGTCTGTTGAACGATAAACAAGTGTTATTCGAGATATTTGCAATGTAGTAAATTTCAGGTCATGCGATTGAATTATTGTTAACCTGTCTAATAGTCCAGCATACTTGAGCTTGGTTTTTTTTATTGCGTAGTATTGGTCAGACCTTTTATCGCATACTTCATATGCATCTGAGAATTCTCCCGATCCAAGTAAACTAATTACGTCAAAGCTACGGTCGAAATACGTGCTGAGTGTCCGTCTGTTGTTGCTGTCTTTGTTATTACCAATTCCAGTTTCTTAATAAAATTATTATCAATTTACGTGTATAATTTGACCACAACATAAATAAATATCTGATATGTATATACCGGAATAACGCCTCTCACGTTCAAGATATTTCAAATTCAGAAACCTCGGATACATCGTGACATAGTCATGCACTTTAGTAGACAATGATACCTTGTTTGATAATCTTCTCAGAAAGTCAGTGCTCCCTACAGTTTGTGGAGATGTCGCCACGAAGGGTGATATAGAAGCAATGCTTGAAGCGTCTGCAGAACAGGGCACGGGTGTACTTGGATAGATCGGAAATGAACCTGGTGTAGATAGTCTTTGACCATTAGAAAATCTACGCAAGGGAGTCTCTGGC
>CAJVPI010000055.1:57500-64308 GCA_910592345.1 Paraglomus brasilianum
TCAAAAAATGTCAAAGGAACAAACTTATGCTCTAAAGCTCTCAATACCTTCGACGAAATGGGAATTCTACGTAATTCAGCAACTTCACATGCGTCTTTGCCTCCACTTCCCTTATTCCCCATACCTGGCTTCATCTTTGATCTCGTCCCCGAAAACTTACATTTTTAGTGATGAGTCTTATCTTTTACTTACATATCGTCCTTATGGGACGCTTCTTGATCTAGTTAATGTGTGCACACGCGAAAATTCTGTTCTTGATGAACTTCTCACACTCTTCTTCACCTCTTCACTTCTCTCTCTTCTAATCACAATACATTCTGTTTCTATACTTCACAATGACATAAAACCTGACAACATTCTTCTTCGTCTTGCACCTAATACTCCGTTGTCATCTGACTATTGTCCGAACCAGAACGGATGGGAGGAAAGAGGGTTGATTATGATTGATTTTGGAAGTGCTGTAGATTTGAAGTTGTTTAACAGAGAGGAAAAGTTCAAGATGGAATGGATGGTTGATGAAGGTGACTGTACTGAGATGAGAGAAGGACGTGGATGTAAATGGGAACAGGATTACTGGAGAGTTGCAGGTGTGATATATGTTATGTTATTTGGAGCATATATGAAGGTTATTTGTGAAGAGACACAAGAGAGTGATAAGGGCGGCTGTGGACATAAGAATGCAAGCAGAAATGACTATGAGGACTGCAAGGATAGCATCAAACTTGGGATTTCCAATATAGATTTTAACAACTCGGAGGATGTTGACAAGTCCATATCTACACTCTCTGATTCCATTTCAACTAAACATTATAAACCAGCTCAGCCCTTTAAACGCTACTGGCAGACTAATATTTGGTCACAACTTTTTGATATCCTATTAAACCCTTTTTTATATTCTCAAGATTGTAATACTTCATTGACATCAGAGTTGATTGAATTACGAGATGAGATTGATAATTATTTGAAAGCAAATTGTGAAAAAAATGGGAAGAGTCTGAAGGGGTTATTGAGAAAGTTAGAAGTAGAGTTTGAGAGTAGGTGATACAGTATCTAATTAAAAGTTTTAGAAAGTTGAGAAAATATTTTGGTTCGTTATGTGTTCCATAATAATCAACTTACAAAGTTCCTCCCATCATCATTTCCATTGCTAATAACGATAGCACGCGCTATTCATTAATTGTTTGTTTAGACGGGTATTCGCGAACGCATTTCCTTCAAAAAAAAATGAGTCAGCTTTTCACAATTGAGTGTTCTACCCTTTCTCTTACTCTGTCCCTATATATTTGATTCTCTGTATGCCTCTGAGTTTTTTCTATCAACAGCGAAAGTCAAGTAATTTCCGGAGAACAGGGCTTAAAGCGGAGAACAATTCTCAAACACTTTAGCTCGGCTTGAATAAATGGCTGCTTCACTTCCGTCTTATCATCTCATATACACTGGGGGAGAAAGTTTATGCGGACGGCTTTTTTTTTTTTTATTATTTATTCCAGCCTTACTTTCTACACGTCTTTTGGTGTTATCGGTTTTCCCATTTTTATTGATTGCTATTGTGAAATAAAACATTAGTTTTGATAATTTGACCGGAAAATTCCTGCAAATGGTAAACCGGTACAGACGTTAGCACAAATTCGCTGAGCTTCGGAAAAAAGTGTTCAGGTGGATGCCCGAGAAACGGTTATTTTTAGTTGCGAGTTTTGACTTGAATACTCGCATAAAATGCGACAACGTGAAATACGAGCTAATTTCTGTTTATTTCCCTAATGCATAAACTCATGCTAATATTAATATTTCTCAATCAGGAACTTGAACACGAGAATATGTAATGAACTTTCCTGCATTTATACTCAAAGTTTACGTGCATCAAAAAAGATCTTTATATACGATAACATCAAATTTTTCTATTGCAAATTATGTACATGATCAGATTCTCGTGACGTGGCATATTTCTCCAAGATAATTCCAAAACCAATACAATGCTTAAACGCATTTACAAATTATATAAGGTTAGTGAAAATAGTAAAGCAAAAAAATAACAAACAAAACCAACAAAGTTTGATCAATTGCACATGATCAATATCAAACGAGCGAATGTATCCGCAAAGTAGAAACAAAGCATGTTTTAAAAAGCCATCACGATGCTAATCCATTTCGGAGCGGTATCATAATTATAAAATAGATAGGCAGATTTTTTATAGTATTTTGGTGTTTAATTTCTTTATTATCAAATATCTTGTAAAAAGTAATAGAAACAAAACATTAGCTATAGAATTATTTGTGAGTAAAGAAATAATATTAATATAGCGCTTAGTACTTGTATTAAATAGCCTAGGATCCATGTATTAGTATTCACTCCTCTTCTAAATAAGGCTTTTACTTTATTTTTTTTAAATGCATTGGAAAAAATAAATTATGCAAATGTATCATTTATTTCGTGATTTATTATTACTTCATTTTATGATTTAAAATAAAAGATATATATACACAGTGAGCTCTCCCTAAGTGCACGTTGTCGGGACCATAGTAATAGTGAAAAAAAAAAACCAAAAGTGTGCATTTAGAGAGAGTGTGCATTTACAGAGAGCAAAATATATAATGTTCTTATAAGCTGGGGCTGAACCATACTATGCATTTATTATTATGGAGAGTTTATATAGTGTGTGCATTTAGGGGTGCACTTAGGGAGAGTTCACTGTACCATATACTAATACATTATAGCTTGCAATAAAAGATTATTTATGCTCTATCTAGCATAATACTACACTATCCTTGATAAAAATAGTCCTAGTTAAGTGATTCACTAATAATTGATACACGTATTATAGATCCATATAATTAAAACTATAAAAAAAATTTTCAATCTCCTTTCTTCCTTGCGCAATTTTGGTGATTCATTATCCACGATCTCACTTAGGCCAAAATCAATAAAGTAGAAATGGCGACTTTTTGGCTTGCATAGAATATTTTCTCAGAAATATCGTTGTGTAAGACGCCAAAATTATGCATTGACTTGAGTTGATTGACTATTAATATCTTTTAGTGAGTTTTGTCGGATCAACATTATAGGCGTCCTTAATTATTATAGAGTAAACGTGGAACAGTATGACCTAATATCAATATAGTTAATAATATCGGGAATGAAAAAACAACAACAACAACTGTACCTTGACGTTCTTTCAAAATAGAATAAATACGACCTCATGTTTTAGCATTTTCGTCGTTTCTTGCTCATTATACGCATCGCAGGTCTTCCATGTCACGGATTGACCATCATAATTTCCAAAGGTTCCACCATCTATGTATTCACCTGTTGTAGTGATTCCTTTGGAAGATGATGCAGTCACTCTCTTTTTGCTACTGATCCGTTTCGAAGAACTCTTCCTCTTCTTTGAACTGTAATTATCAGAAGGAACATGATCACCAACCATCAGAGCCATTATCAGGAAGTTGGATTGGTACTATCAGGATAAACAACACGAGAAACATATAAGCTGGTCGGTTCATTTTCCAGTCGTTTGAAAAAGTATGTATCAGAATAGTTTGTCAAAATGCCGAAGTGAAGCCATTTGGCCAAACATCTGAGATAAAATCCTTTTTAAATTTTGATCCGCTATTTGAACCTGGTCAGCATATCGATAAACTTCCCAGAGGTTATCATTATGACTACCTAACTTCAAATTGTGACGCGTTTTAATCTCCACTGGCATCTTGGCCACGGTAGGATTATTAGTACAGTCAACCCTCTCTATAGTCACGCTGTCGGGAACAATGCAACTTTTGTTGAAAATGTGCTTATGAAGAGGTTGTGACTATATAGAGGGTTTTTTCTATAAGTTCAATAGTAATTGGTTCTCAAACATGGCGTGCTTATAAAGAGGTTTTTATATGATGTGCTTATAGAGGGGGTGACTATAAAGAGGGTTGACTGTACATAAAATGGCATCGGGAACACCCAAACATCTCGGACGAAATGTTGCACCTCCTAGTAGTGTTCTAATTGGCCATAAACATTAGAATAAAAACGAATTTTTGCATCGTCCATTAATTTTTCGTTGTCATGGCTGTTTTTCTTGTCTTGTATTAAATAGTTTTATTTATATTGCTTTATGGTGTGGGTTAGACTTTGTGCATCGGTTGGACGAAGAAACGCCACTCTCCCACAATTTGTGGAGTAAGATACTACAGTTGAATATTAGTCGAATATGGAGCTTCCCATATGCAAACTGGGAGAACTTGACTTAGTGATTGGGTCACCTTCAGTGTTTTTTGAAAAGAGGGCTATTAGATTCAGATTCGCGTACTGATTCACGTCATATAGCGTTTCATAAGAAATTCTCCGATTCTAAAAATTGAGTCGATTACTGCAAGTAACTTTAGAGTGAACGAATAACTTTTCCCGTTCAGGATTCCTGAAGGCCTCACTAGCTTCACTAGCTCTTACGAAATGCAAGCAACATAATTTTCGGTGGGGCTTCACTAAATTTATTTTTGATATTGCATTTCTCGTACAAATATAACTATCAATTTTTCTATGCAGAATATCGGTAATTGATTGGGTTGGGACAAAGATGAGTTATTGTTGGGATAATGCGTTAGTATAGACAGTCGAAATTTCTGCAGGCATTAATATAGAACCATCGCGTAGCAAATCTATGTATCATTGTTTCCTGTATCAACAAACATTCGAAACAAAGTCATACATGTGATTTCTACGAATGCCGTCATAACTCGTGTACAAAGTCATACATGTGATTTCTACGAATGCCATCAGTAACCCGTGCACAAAGCACTTGAACATTGCATTGCTTTTGTTTCATCAGACTCCTTTTTTGCCTCCCTCAATAGCTCTCTTGTTCCTTTAGTAGTCGCCATTATTTTCCGCTTATGTTAGTGTGAGAAGAAGTGTTTGCACATTATTATGCTAAAATACCACACCACATAATACCGAGGCCAATAATTGATGCGTTGACGAACGGACTGTAAAATCAATTTACACCGCAAGCACTTGGTGTCTTTATTGTTGTTGTTGTTGTTGTTGTTGTTGTTGTTGTTGTTGCTGCTGCTGCTGCTGCTGCTCTGTTGTTGCTGTTGCTGTTATTGTTGTTTGTTTGTTTGTTTGTTTATATTTTCTAGAGCGATCGCAGTCTATCATAAAATAATAAAATTAGACATGCAAAATATTGAACATCTACCACACGCAATTACAATATCAATATCGTCTGTTACTATTGTCATAGTGAATCAAACTCTTGTTAATATGCCTTTCTCACCATCATACGGTACCGGTACGATTATTATGTCGAACACGATCTTGCTGTGACCGAGTTGGTTCCAAGAAAAGGCATCAATCGACTTCAATCTATCAAGATCGGGAGTGACGATCGATGTATATGTGCACATGGATTTCTACGGCACAGCGTCAGGTATCGTGACGCGACTGAACCATTAACCGTTGAGACCATACCTGTTCACTGTCACGTCACTGTCCCATGACGAATCTATATTATCATCCCCTCCCTCGCACACGAGATTCACTTTCTATCAATTATACTATTCAGTCCCACTATCAGTGATGTTATACGTGAGTTTCACATGATCCGCGCTCAAACTCCGCTCTAACCAGTTATCAGTTTAAAAAAAAAAACAACGTTCGCCTAAGCACTCTCACTCACCCTTGAACTTTTTTTCCCCCCAGCCGTATTTCGTTATCGCTTCTTTGTTCTTTGTCCTCCTCCCCCATAAGTATACAACGACGTCATTTGCTGTCCAAGAAATATATGTTCACTGCCTGAATTTCATTGCTCACATAGTGCACCAGTCCGTTTGATCCCGGTAATGCTGGGCCAAATATGTAGATTTTTAGCAACTATGAAGTCGCTTCTGCGGTATAAATGTAAGTAGGTTGGTACGGTTTATGGTTGTTATGATAATTGATTGGATATTAATATGTTGGGATGTGGTATATTGGTGTGGTTGTAGTTGGTCGGTACTTTTGCGATTACGATGCGGCGACGCTAACATATAACGGACAGCTTCAACGGATAGCTAGCTTTTAATACAGAGGCTTGCAGACTTAGTTCGATGGTTCGTGCGGCCGCGACGTTCTTCGTCTATGCTCGTGCATGACTATCGCTCGGAACTTTTTATTCACAACGGGTTGCATATGGGCAGCGAGAGATATACTGTATGGGAGTTGTCACGTGAGCAAAAAAAGTCTGCATGCAGACGGCAAGGGGATCGCACTACAGCATTACAAGCATCAAAGGCAGCACAGTGGCAGGTTGTTTACCATATTTGAGAATTGAGCAAGATTACGCAACGATGGGAGAGAATGGAACCGCGAAGGACCGCGCGAAAGAATTTCATGAAGTGTTGAAGAAAGTAAGAGTAGAGCATAGTTGAGTGTGTAGTAAGATTAGTAATCGTATGAATAAGTTGATAGACAGTCTTTTTAATGATGAATGCTTTCTCTTTCATATTAAATATGTGCTAAGTATTTTTTTTTTTGTTTGAATCGATTATTTTGACCGCATCAGACGGTTGTAGTCAGTTCATATTTGCAAAAATGACTTTGGCACTTTCAATCGCACCTTGGCAATGAGAATCAAATGTCTGTAGACCGAGCGGGTATCCATTCTCGAATGGCAGCTTGGATGCGACGTTTGAAGACATCGTTGATAAACATCCGCAACATCGCCGATGGTGGGCGAGTGATCTGCGGCATGATAAGACATTGTGTATGCGTACCTGATGGGTAATGCTAACATCTCGACAAAATAGTGAATAAGCTGGGGAAAAGCAGTCTTTCTTT
>CAJVPI010000056.1:0-64098 GCA_910592345.1 Paraglomus brasilianum
ACCGAAGTATCTGCGATTTCGCTAACCGAAGTATCTGCGAATAGTCTGTAAGCGAACTATCTCAGACGTCAACCCGGCAAATATCAATATTCAACGTCGATAAAATAGAAAGATAATAAAATATGGATAGTATATAATTAAGTATCAAAAGGGAATTTGCAATAATTTTATTTCCTTGGATAAGAACAAATCCGTGGATTATTATTGATTATTTTCAAACAATGTATCGAACCGAACAATTTGACAATTTAACAACATGAACAACATAGACAACATGAGATTTTGATGATGAGAGAAGCGCTACTTATATAAGACTACTATCACCAAAATTAGTGACCTGAAATTACTACTTTCGGTTTTGTGCTATCACCAATTTTCGTTACCGAAAATTACTATATCTAACCGTTGTTTATATTTCGTACTATCACCAATTTCAGTGACCGATAATTACTAAGTTTAGCTATTGTTTGTACCTTGTACTATCACTAATTTCCGTTACTGAAAATTACTACATTTGAACTCTAGTGGGACAGTGCTAAAATTAGATCGCTGCGGGTAGTATTTTGACTGCGGAGGAAGATTTTATCACATGACTTCATCGACTGAATCATCAGACCGACTCGTCGTAACAATACTACATCGACTTGCTTTTTTGCCTCGAAGTATGTCGCGGATGGGTGCCTAGAAAAATTACGACAAGACCATAAAAAGGAGCTATTCAATTTTATTAATAACGCGCAGGACATAACACAATTGGGAGTTTACGTGGAACATTGTTTGAAATGGTCACGCATACGATTATTCGCCAAGGAAAGTTTCAAGTACGGGGACTCACAAAAGAATGTAATGGATCTGAATACACTCATGATTTTTGAGTTTCTAGAAGAAAATTTTTTTGATGAAGTTAATGAGATATACGTACAGGGAGAAAAATATTTTCGACCAACTTCTAAAATTTTCGAGAGCATAGATAGTTATTCTCACCCAATAATCTATTTCAAGTAACTGTTGCTAAAAAGTGTAGTATCAAGATTTAAGAGAAGAAGTCCGCATTTACTTTGTATATTTGCAAATTTCAAAAAAAAAAAAAAAAAAAAAAAAAAAAAAAAACCCCCAGATTTATGAAAATAAGGGGAAGGAATCCTTGGATTAATGACATAAAACAGTTTGCATTGTGCATAAATCTGGAGTATTAATTGCAGACAAATTATAGAATGTGTTTAAATTCGATTAAAATGCAGGTCACGCATGGTTTTTAATATAGCAAAAGTAGATTGCTGAATGACAAAGCAATAAAAATTAATATATAGGACTATCTGTATATGTTAAATAACAAATATAACGCTTCCACGGAATATAAAAAGGCAATACGTCTCTTGAATAATTGTGGTTGCTCAAAAAAGATTTCGAGAGAAAAGTTTGCCGAATTACGTGAGGCGTTTCAAGCTCTCTCTAGATCTGAGCAAGATGTATTTTTAATGGCCCAGCTGAATGCAATGAATGGCGGAGAAATAACCGCCAGTTGACGTCTTAAAAGGAAAGCGCGTACTAATAAGCGAGCTTTTTATTATTGAAATCGTAATACGCCTCTTTTCCAGAAAACGTATCCCAATATGTTAGGGATTGGTCGCACTCACTTCGAAATCATTTGGCAACGAATGGTATAATACGATGAAAGACCAAAATAACCATTGATAAAGACGTTGCTACAGCCGTGAAGAATTTTCTCGAGAACTATGCTGAAATACACGTACATGGATCACCGAGTTCTGGTAGAAATGTCAACCGAATTACGCAATCGCTTGTATTTCTACCAGCAGAAACGAGTTACAAATCGGTCTATCGCGATTTTATTGCAGGTCTTGAAACGATAGCAAGAACGGATTATGTGACACATGCCAACATTTTCGGAACGGCTTACAGGCAAGGAAGAAGAAGCAAGAGGTTTATTAAAAAAGTACAAAGGACATTTAGTTAAGGCTAAATTAGAGAAAAACTATTACAACAAAAATACGAAATTAGCAGAAGAACAAAGAAAATTAATAGATGAGCATTTTATAACAAGAGGTAATGTAGCGTTTTACGATTGAGCACAAAATGTTCACGCTCCACATTCCGATCAACAGGTAAGTAAAATTTATTATCTTAGTCCGCGTAAAGTGCATTTATTTGGTATTCAAGATGAAGCAGTACGCGAACAAATTAATTACGTTCTCGATGAAGGCGAAATTATCGGTAAAGGCCCTAATGGTACGCTGAGCATGGTATTCGATGGGATTAAGAGACTGAATAAAGGTGAAAAGTATTTAAAGATTACTTGTGACAACGCGGGCGGACAGAATAAAAATAATGCTACTATATGATTTTACTTATATTTAGTAATTTGTGGTTATTATGAAAGTATCGAATTAAATTTTATGGTACCTGGACATACCAAATTCAAGTGTGATGGTAGTTTCAGGCTAATTAAAAAACTATACCGAAAAACAACGGTAGATTGTGTAAAACATATTGTCGAGGTTGTGAAAAAAAATCAAGTACAGCAGGATTAAACAAAGCTTAGTGTTATGAAAACGGCAAAGGCTTTCAATATTTAGATCTTAATTCCGTGTTAGGAATTTTCTTTAAAAAATTAAGTGGCTTACAAAAATATCAGCATTTTGTATTCGAAGCAGCCCAACCTGGAATTGTCAAAACTCAGCTGGTTGCTAAGGTGCTTATACTGAATTTAATCTGTTAAAAACCAGAAACGCAAGTGTTTCTCAAATTACTAAAGAAATTAAATCTTTTTCCATCCTAGTCCTAATCCCTCCTCATTTGGATTACAAAAGGCAAGAATATCTTTACCATCATATTCGCCCATTCGTTAGAGACGAATTCAAAGATATTACTTGTCCAATGCCAACATACACCGGCAATGAATAAAATATATAGCATAACGTACCATCATGATTTCACCAACTTTTAATTTGTTCTTACAGTCATTAAGTTTTTTTGTCTAATTTTGAAATAAATATTGCTAACCTTTCCCGTTTTTAATTTGTAAAACGTAAATAAAAGGAATAATAATTAACATATAAATATATATTACTAGTAATTTTATTTTTTTTATGGTATTTCTTGAAATTTCAAAGATGAAGATAATTACTTTGGAGAATATGTTGAAAATGGTAATGAAGTTTATACTTATAAAGGAATCCCAATATGAGATAATGAAATATATACCCTTCAAGAAGAACAAACGTGTGATTGATGTGGCAAACATAGTAAACAAGGGAAGTGGAGGGATGTTTCACTTTACACATCTAAAAGAATAAAATGATTAAGAGACAAAAAAAAAGTTGATCTAAGTGGCAAGAAAACAACTTGAAGATGTAGCCAATGTTGTAATAAAATCTTTAGAGAACAAATGAGAGAAGGAGAATTGAAGAAAGCACAAAGGAATAGGAATAAAAGAAAGCCCATCAAAAACATAATCAACGTGTTGGCAATAAAATTAATGCAGTTTAATCAGAATTAAATAAACAAAGAAAAACAATTTCTGATGTAACTAAAAATGTTTCTGGCAATACTATTTACCACTGAATAGGCTGACCTGTTTTTTTACTTTTGGCTGGTTATGTTATTAAAAAAGTTTATAGAGCAAAAACTAAGAAAAGAAAAGATACTAAAAACTATTTAGCTGAAATTCTGGCAATATTTAAAGAATGGCAGTTAAATATGTATGCTTCTACTGGGGCTTATGTAGTTGGTTTTTATTTGATTAAAGAGGCGATTGATAAGTGAATTAACCCCCGCATTAGTGGAATAATTGTGGACTATAAATTAACCACTATATCAGTAAGTTTGTTCGTGGGGGGGGGGGGCGGATTTTATTTAGATGGGGTTATTACTTCTTCGCTGAAAACTCCATTACAAAGATTAAGTACTAAAATAGAAAATGCTGATATCAATGAAAAAGTAAAGAAAAATTTGCTCTCTAAAACTCAAAAAGTAAATGAACTTTTTAAAGAAACTTTAAAAAGATTTGGATTGTTAGCAGTGTGGGTATTTTAACTAAATTAATAGAAGCATTCTGAAATAAACATTTTTAACCCTATTAAGTTATGCAGTTCCTATTGCTGGAGCCCTCAAAATAATTTGAGATGTGGATAAAACTTTAAAAAGAATTAAAATCAAAGAAATAAATGATAGCAACAATACTATTAACAATAGTGGTAGTAAAAAGATAATGAAATTTAAATTTGCACCGGAGTGACCAAAGAATAGGTTATACTCATAAACGGCTCTGGGTCCCATGCAATCACTCTGGTGCTCTATTGTTATTTATATTTCAAATTTCAAGCGCGCGCATTCAATAATCGAAATAATAAAATTTATGCTTACGAAAAATTGAATTATTTTTACATTGCTTGACTTTTTAATTGCATTGTGTCAAAGTAGCGAAATAAGATCGAGTAGTCTTATAGATCTGTGTTGACAAATCGCTCGATCAGTGGAGGCGTTGTGGGAACTTTTTACGCAAATTTATTTTCTTACGTTTCTTCAAGTTTTCGTTTCTTTCTTGGTTCATTATTAGTTAGGGTTAATGCTCGTTTATTGTTTATTATTTTTCGTGCTTCTTGATAGATTTCATAAGTAATTTTTTCTTTATCTAGATATTCCTGGAGTGTTTGGGTATCATTGATTTTAAAAACGTAAGGTGCAATTTTTTCACCTTGTTCTTTCTTTAAAATGCTTCTAATAGTGCTGTAATTCTTTGGTTCCATAGTGGATTTAATGTAAATGAGTTTCATATTTATATTTTTATATAGAGGTAGTCCTATATATTAATCCTGTTATGGTTTTTATTCCTCACATTCTGGTATGATAAAGTGAAAATTAAAAGTAATGTCCATAAGTTATGAATGGGCACCATTATTACTTTTCAAAACGTCATCAGTCACACTGATCAATTTTACAGCCACATCATAATCAGTCTCTCATTTATAAAATGTTCACTTTGTCTGGTTTTGTTGCAGTCTGCCCCATATTATTGTAGGTTTTCATTTGGATAAACTGGTTACATTATATACACTTTAATGTTCTGTTTTTTAGGGGTCAAAGACACATCCTCTATCTCCTCTGTCTATGGTCTTTCCTTCTGATACATCATCTGCTAGTCTTTCTTTACAAACTGATAAAGATAAGTTGAAGCCTATACTATTACTATTACTTACAAACAAGCAAAGTATTTTCAGAGTCAACATCTATCTACATGGACACCAACAATTAGAAACTACCTTGGTAATGCATTCAAAGTAAATGAATTCTCTAGATTTTTATAATGTGTCTGCCAGATAAACCGAAACTTTTTGATCTCTACTACTACAGAAAGTGGGAAAACACTTCAAGGAGGCAATTCAAGTCTTGTTTGAAAGTGACAGTGATGATGAACAATTTAGGCTCTTTTGTGAAAAGGTCTTACTTGAATTGTGAGTTCTCTCTTATTATTTCCTCTCAAACAGTACAATATCAATGAGTAATGTATAGCAAGTATGCTGAAAGCCATTTTTCTTCAACAAAGTTACAATATTGTAGACATTAACCCAGTAATATAAGTGAGCAGAAGTTTATTATATACCACATTGCACCACTTTTTAATACTATGAGACAACCTTTGGAACAGTAAAATTTGAGTGGATTGAAACACATGAGCAGGCTACAAAGATGGCAAAGTCAGAGATAATCAAGAAGTTTGGCATCTTGAAGTGGCTGGGCCACCTTTGCATCCCACTACAGATCACACTGCTGGAGATACAAAAAAAAACAAAAACAAACACTTAGGACAGGTATCTTTAATTTGATGTCATTATTGAAAAATCACTTGGATTGTAAGATTGAGCTTGCAATTAATATGAACTCTTGTTCCACAGACAGCTTACTAGCTTGATCAATCAATGCTATTCCGTTCCAGCTTAAGTGAACCGTTTATTATTATTGGAGTGTCCGGCCTAATAATCGATTATTTCGATGATAGAAAATAAAATTTGTAGGTAAGTGCCAATTTATAGTCATGACAGCTAATGCTGGTAATTTGGAAATACTAATATTAAAAGCTGCAGAGAACAGATTAACTTTATATTCAATGAATATACTTGAAGATGGGCAATTTTTTGCAACTGAGTTGGCCACTGTTACAATACCTTTTACATTCAGTGGCCGTACAAAATATAATGGAATTCTCCGCTTAATGTGAAACAAGATGTAATTTTAGATGAGATGGATCAGGAAGTGTTGTTGCCTGAAGGCAAAACTTGTTACGGTCGCGGATGGTCTGGGGTTTGGGAGAGCGATTAAATCTTTCGCGTAGGGATGTTCTTCCGACCGGGGATGTTACCAGATTAGCTTCGTGCTACCGCCCTTAATACGGTAGATGTTCAATTAAATTAAATGCGCGCTTTTCCCAATCCAACTACGATAATGTAGCGTGGCTCTAAGTTAGCGACAATAGCACGTATAGCAGATGGGTCTAATCTACCTCCCACGAAAAGGGTAGTGCAACGGGAGCGAAATAATATATTAGACTGAAAATTGTGGTTGATGAGACATTACATCTTATTCTTGCGCCGAAAACTTGCGTTTGAGAAACAGAATACGAGCAAGTTGCAACCATTAGATGCGGCAATTAATGAAATTTTCAACAAAAAGTGGACTAGCATTTGGAAATTTGATGTATTCTGTTTCAACCATTGTTAATTACATGGCAGGAGTTCTTTTTTAAAGGGACAACGGTTTTATAATGATTGAGACTCCAGTATATCAAATCCGGGAAGGTAAACTTATCAGAGACGCATTCATACAGAGGAGCAGTTGATATTTTGATTCTAAGAGATTATATTATGTTGACGTTTTATTAGGATTACTTATGCTGACCTTGAGATCTTCTAAAAGCCCAGTTGGCAGGTGATACATCCATCCATGAATTTTTAACTTTTGTGGAACTGCCCATGCATCTTTAACAACTTGGGTCTCAGCAAGTTTCTTCACCTGTTCTTTAACATTTAAATTGGCAAGCAACCCACTGAATGCACTGGAATCCTTTATGCCCTCGAACTCTTCAGCATGCTCTTTGTATATACTTTGTATAGGTTTAATCCACTTTTTCACATTTTCCGGCAGCTTATCGTTAGTAAAATTCTCGATACCCGCACACCCAGTATGACCTTGTTAAAACCAAATATGTAAGTAATGGATAGATGGGATATCTCACAAGGTAGATTAGATTTCATACCGCATACGACTATATCCTCTACTTTGAGATTTTGTACAGCAAATTCGAGTACAGCCATACAGTTGGTGTCTTCTGGATCAAATTGATTTGCAACATTCCTGTTAACAAACAGTTGACCAAAGCCCAGTTGTGTAATGATTTCTGGTGAGACACGTGAATCGGCGCACCCTGTCGATTAATTAGATCAGATATCACACAGATCTCAGGTATCAGTAAACAATAGATGAATAGATCTAATATTTACCAAACCAAAGAATCTTTGGCTCTTGGCCCTTGGATCGGTCTTGGAAAGAAGTCAAATCAACTTTTTTAGAATTGGCCCATATTTTATTGTTCTGAAGCACGGACAAGAGACCACTACGCAGTGACGCCATCACGCTACGATTATAGGCTTTAGTGATGATATTTGGTAAGAATATAACAAATAGTCTCTTGTTTCATACAACGGTTGTAGTTTTTTTCCAAGAAATTGGGGGGTATGGAAGGGGTTTTTATACGAAAGCTGACAGAGCATTAATTAGTACGGCGTTTGTGAGATCAGTTAGGCAATACTTTTGTGATATGATTCTATCTCGAACATCCATGTTGCACATAACGATAAGATCTCTCGTCTCGATTGTATGTGATTGATGGCCAACTATTTGTATATTATTATTAGTATTAATGTCGGGTTCAATATAGTGTAGGTTGGAAATATATAATATTGCTGTCATGACAGTTGACTTTCTATTCCTCAGACTCGGGAATGCGAATACATGACGTGATAGTCAAGGCATTTTATTCATGCTATCTATATTCTTCAATATTGATTTCATCAGTTATCACAGTAATAGATCTGATTTTAAATATTCATAAAACTGATTTTTCCAGCCCATTACATCATAAATGTAATCAGATCCTACAGTTTACCTTAACCGGCAACTTATCAGCCAAACATTCTCTATGATCACGTGTCTGAAACTTTTTACATATCACATAGTCCCCTTGTCTAAATTATAATGACCAGCCTTTCATTATTGCGAGCATCAAAACGCCTACACCGATTAAAACCTCGCAGTCTACCCACGAATACCCACCGTCAACTACATTCCCGACGCACAACTCTTCTCTGGACGGAAGAAGAGCTGGTAAAGCTTATTCGGGCTGTTAAAGATCATGGGTGCGAGTGGAAATACATTCAAGATAACGTCTTTCATGGAACGAGAAGTTCTCGTCAATTGAGCCGCAAATATGACCTTTGGGAGAAACGCCTTGAGAGCAATCCTATTTTGTTCTGGTACAGTGCTGCATCTCCAGCTGAAGACGAAGCATTGAAAGAATTAGTCCAACAGCAAGGTGTAAAAACTCGATTGCCATGGACGATAATTGCTGAGAAATTTTCAAAAAACTTTCCAGAACGTTTACCTGAAACTCTTGCGGATCGATGGCGAAGATTAAGCGCTAATAAGCGTGGTAAATATTCGGAAAAAGAGGATCAATTGATAAGAGAGTTTTGCAAGGAGCATGGAGGTTCGTGGGCTAGGTTATCGGCTATATTAAACAGACCTCAGCGAAGCCTTCGCGCACATTATGCTGATCTACAACTAAAGGAGGAGCGTGAGTCATGGTCACTTGACGAACATTATAAAATATGTGCTATTTTAAGAGAACATGGTCCAATTATGGACAAAATCGAAGAGGCATTCCCTCATAGATCCAAACCGTATCTGAAGTTGTTGGTAAAAAAATTACTAAATAAAAAATGCAAATACGAGTATAATAGAGGGAGTTGGTTTCCTGCTGAGGTTAAGGCACTGAAAGAAGCTTGTCGTAAATATACTGGCACGAAAGGCTTATGGCGGAAAGTATCTGCTGCCGTCGAATCAAGAGGTGATGCACAATGCATGAGATATGTAATTGCCCGAGGTTGGAACAATTTTGTAAATACGTGATAAACAATGGCATCTTTATACTTGATCTGAAAGAAAATAGGATATGTAGTGCTTCTATTTGTTTGGCGCGCTATTCTGACAATATATAAATAAAAAGATTTTACTCTACGGGCAATCTCTGTAAATTAAGGCTCAGCCCACTGACTTAGCAAACAAAGAAGTCAGTTACAAAAGCTGAATGAAAATAACTGATACTAATAAAAACTATAACTCTATATGATTCGTATCTTATCACAAATACACACGAGTGTTTTTAAATCCCGCACACCTCTCCCTCTTTCGCCAGTTCGTACAAATTATTACGCACAGTTTACCCATAACAATTAAATCATGCTTTACTCTTCCTCAGATTCGCTCTCAACGGTCTTCAGCCAATGGATAAATGGCTCCATCTGCTTCAAGAAGACAGTCTTTCCTTGATTCTTGGCTCCTTTTTCTGCCCAATACAAGATAGCACTCTCAGAAATAACATCACTATTGTACAAAATCTGAACAATTTGACGAAAATGCTTCATCAATTTAGCATCTTCGTAACAATAAACTTGAACCTTTTGAAGGAGTGCAAGCTCTGTCTTCGGGTTTGTACAGAACGCGGCAAGAACTTTTGACCAGTCCTGGAAATAGTATGCGTAAAAAAGAAGTGTTACAGTGTTAAACAAATCAGTCCTGACTGTCCCGCATAAATTTATAATTCACATTATCATCTATTTTTTATTTTACCTTGACTTGCCGCAAAGCTTGACTCTCAATCTGTTCTGGCCTTGAACTCCAGTCGACTGCCCCAATGAGGGCTTCCCAGACAATCTGCGCAAAATCTGCTTCCTGCCAACGGCTTTCCTTCATCTGATGTCTTAGGTAAGTAATAACCTCTGCCGGAGTGCTTTCCCCATCTAACAGCTCTTTCACATGTTCGATAGTTTGATCTTTCATTGCTGCCTTTTGTTTCTTATTGTGATATTCGACAAGTTGTTTCATATCTTCAGCCTCAAAATATCGAGCAAAGTATTCCTCATCGCGCTTGTTTGGTGGGAAGAATTCCATAAGTTTCTTATGGATACCGGCTCTTTCCAGTGATGAACCTAAATGATCAATACTTTGTTCATTCAGGTACGCCTTGAAGACAGACGTGACAAACTGTAGAGAAAGGCCTAATTAATATTTGTAATAATTTATGGAAGACAGAGAATAGGTGGGGCGTTAATGATCATCTCAGTCATGAATTTGTTTTTCTATCCAAAAGTTTATCTGTTCTTCGTTGAGGAAGATGCAACTCTTTACCTTCTTTGACTAAATGTTCTTTGAACAAAACAGTCAAAACATTGACATTGGCCAATCCCCCTGATGTAAGCAAGCCTATTGCAGTGGCTAACTTGTTGATTTCTTCAGTGCTCCATTTGTTAATATATTGAAGCAAGTTCCTCAAGGTATCTTCAAAGATGTGCTGCAAGTATCTATAACGACGGATAAGCTTATCGAAAACTTCGACGTGTTTCTTGATAGTCTCGGTATTATCTTCTGCAGCGAAGATTGAAAATGGACTGCGTGGGGCTCCATCCTGACTGATGATTCCTCCAGGCGCTAGGATTAAAAGATATAAGTGTGTGGTGTCAGTATGTGCAAATCGTCAGTGTGAGATCCAGAATGTTCATATATGCATCTAATACGCCCAAATCGTCAGTGTGAGATCCAGAATGTTCATATATGCATACTAATACGCCGAATCTCTCTTATTTGTCCCCCCTCACGTGGCTGGTGATTCATGTGACAAAAGAATGCGCTAATGGACGATTCGCTTCAAGAAATATAATTGAATATACACATACCTAATATACCACCTGTCAAGAGAATTTCAAATAAAGTTTCGCCGTATTTGTGATATTCAAGGTCGTTTCCAGCACGGTCTAACTGTTGAGCAATGTCCTCAAAGTCGCCAGGTTTGGCAGCAGTTAAAGCCTTTAAAATATTATCTCTGAATACTGTACAGTAAACAAAATCGAGTCATATTAAATAAAGGGCGCAAATAGTTCGACCTAACACACATACGCAAACATACCAGTTGGTTCGTACTTGGCTTGTGCTTTTTGCACACTCTGAAAGATAGAAAGACAAAGCTTAGCATACTAATCGATTAAAATCCCTGCCATAATGACATACCTTCTTAGTCTTGATTTTAACACCATGCAAAGCAGGTAAAGTCTTCGAGCTTGTACTGTTTTGTGTCCCACTCATCAAAGTATCAGCAGCTTATAAAAGTTCCTCCTCGGTGTTGCGGGATGAAAAGATGAGGAAAAGGAACAACTGCATAGCTGCGGGCATTTATAGGCACATTGACGCCTCAGACGAATTCAGGGCATTGCGCCACAATCCCAATTAGTGTGAAAATTTTAACCATGTGACTACATCGCGTTCCTGTTTTCCATTGTTTCTTGTCGTGCGATTAATATTAAAGCGAAAAGAATACACGAATAGGATTAGACGTAGAAGATGAATTTGTTTTTTTCAGTTCTTCGCGCTCCGTTTACCAAATAAGAATCTGATTGTCAGAATTTGTCAGTTCTATTAATTTACCAAATAATAGTCAAATCGACTAACTTAATTATTGAGGTTTCAAGTCCTTTATTGGTCACACATGGGTTGGACTAACTTAATTAGATTTACACGAACAAGAGAAACATGACTAAACGACGCCTGAACACTCATCCTGTTTAACGGCTATTGGCTGGCATACAGCGAATGCCATATTTAGTACATGAATAATGAATACGTGTAGGCAACAATGGCGAGAATGTAATTGTCACAACAAATTAATTCGAGTGCGTTCGATCACTACCATAGATATTAACGACGTTGTCCAGCTTCCAAACAAATCTCATAAAGTTGAGAGGGTGAGAAATACAGCAAGAATGTCACTACCATCGTTATGTTTGATGTTATTGGTTTAATTTCACACGAAAGGTCGTTACGAATAATTGTTGCCATGTTATCAGTCACTTTATTAGTTAATTCCGTCACTTTTCGTCCCTCTGGGAAGGTCTCTTGATAACGGGTATTTGGCGGTTATCATCATTATTTAATATTAAAGAAACCCAAGTTTTAACCACCAAAACTCTAAACAACATAAACGGCTCAGACCCAACCCCCCTTTTCTTTTTATAGATGATTTGCTTAATTTAGATCTGTTTTACAGGAAATTAGGAAAAGAATAAATTGACGAATGAAACAGAAAAACTAGCAAATGGTGAGAGAAGGAATACCAGAGACAACACATTGACTATGATTTGCCTAAATGGGAAAAAATGGAAGGATGACGAGGACGAGTACACAGATGGACAGATGCTACGTACTCTTGCGGAAAATTTAAGCCGAAAATGAAATAAAAATCAAAGTCAAGTTAGAAAAGAATTAGCAGAAATTAAGTGAAGCAAAATGTCGCCTCTTTGATTAATTCCAAATACATTAGCTACCGTAGAAATAACCTTGTATTCTGGCGAATTGGAGGGCGTCATCCTGGAATGCAACATGACGTTACCTGCGCAAGCATTTATAAAGCGATCTGCAGACAGGTAACGAACATACACGTGATTTATTATTGAATTCCCGATTGTAATGAAGGTATTAGTGTGTGTGAAAGTTCATACCAAGTCTTTGAATAAATAATATATTGATGTACTGGACAAGTGGCATAGCAAAGGTTCTAACCGTCAGTAAACCGAATAGTTTAAAAGTCGGGAGCATTGACGAGAAGAGGACGGTGCTCAATGAGGAGGGTGAAGAGATCGGTGTGTCCCCAGTGATTTTACATATGCGACGCAATAAAAGCGGAAATCTGTTTATAACTCTAACTAAAGACTCTATTCAACTTTGGAGTTGTCGGGTAAGCAATCTCTTTTGTGTTAGATTTAGATTTGAGCAGACCTTGGACCAAGGAGAACCGTGAGATACTGGCTCCTATAATTACTTATACATAGGTTCGCATTCTGCAACCAGTTGAAAGAATTGAGGCAACATAGTTCAGTCACTAATGAGAATTAAATATGGCGATTGCAATATATTGATATTCACCAACTTTTCCTCAACTTGTTCGTTCATAGTTACTAATATGTATCAATTGTTATAGCACCTATTGGTTAATTAGTGATTCTGAGATATAGATAATAATACATAGATTAAAAGTGATTCTGAGATATAGATAATAATACATAGATTAAACCTACAATTGGTTCGACTCTGCAAAGGACTTGTCTCTTTTAATGGGAAACACGGACATCTTAAATGTAAAATATAATGAAGATAGTATAGCCCGGAAGCTATCTTTGTCAAAGTCTGAGTGACTTTTGTCACTAGTTACAATCTTTCGTTACCCGTTGCATTTGGTAGAAGCGCTTTTATTCATTAATTTTCGGATTTTCTCATTTGTTATTATAGCCAACCGCATTGATATCACAGATAACGCGCACTGCCAAGTCAATTGAAGAATATGGTGCAAATGAGAACATTTTTTGGAAACCAGACGGAACCCTAGTAATTGTTCAGGTTGCTTTACCATCAATATTTGTGTTTCCTCATAATCGTTGTCGCATGCTTCACGAATATTGATTCATTGTCCGTCTCATAACTATATAGACAACGCAAAATTGTCTACTCACCTATAGTGTTCTCCCATTTGATGATAAGAGTTTCAAATATCAATTCGGCAAAAATACACATCATTACGCTACAGGAGCAGGAGAAGGACATGGAATAAAGACATTTTTGCTAAAATTCCGAATGACAATTCGGATTGATGCAGGCATGGAGACGTGAGTTTTACGAGTATATAATATAATTCAGATTATTAAGGACGCGTGCCTCAATTGTTTACCTGTTCTGTGATTATAGTGGGGTCGGTACGGAAGATTATTTGGTTGTGACAACCAAAAACCCTCCGGCTATTCAGTGTATTCCGTGGCAAGCGGAGCCGCGAGGGACGAAAACTAATATCCTCGGTAGACTAGATTTCATGGAATCAAGGGGAGGTAATTTGCCATCAATTTAGATTATTGACTTGCACAATAATGTCAGGATTTTGACTGACATTATCATCATTTATACTTTCAGCCAGTATTTTGCATATTTGTTATGATCGTAAAATAGAACTCTATGGATGGATCACAACAGACGGCAAAGCATATGCAGCTCAGTATGTTGACTACAGACCATCAGTAAGTTAGATGTAAAAACACATATACATATGCAAAATATGCGATAGCTTGTTCTTATATCTCTCCCTTATTAACAGCAGGAAGAGAAGAGTAAAGTCCCGCCGATCTATTGGTCTGGATTTTGTATTCACGGTGTCGGCGAAAGTCGGATGCCAACCGAGATGAAGGCTACTTGCATATCAATAAATGCTAAATTTTCGCTTATAGCCGTTGGAACCGAGGGGTGAGTTACGAACATCGAATTGATTGTGAAGTTTAAGCCGTCTTATTATGTCCTAATGCGTCACTTTTTTTTTTCTTAGAGGCGCGGTCTATTTATACTATGCAAAGAATTATATAGGAGGCATTTATTTCTCGCATAAATTGACGATCGAAGAAAGTTTGGAATCATTATCATCAAATATCCTTTATTAGTATAATTATTATTTTCATCATGCACAATTCGTTGTTTCATATAGTCTTTAACCAACAGAAACACGCGTTTCCACTGGTGCAGTTGCTTCTCTCGCGTGGACCTCCGATGGTTATGCGCTTGCAGTTGGATGGTGTAATGAAGGGTTAGCTTTATGGAGTGTTTATGGACGGCTGTTGATGTCTACGCTTCAGGATGAAGAACTACAGCCATTGTAAGCAATACATCACATTAACAACATAGGTTCAGACGCCTTTATACTAATGTTATTTACTTTTACTTGTAGTCAGACCAGCTGCCAAGATGCTTTTGTGCATGGAGTGAGCGATATGGTAATATATAATTTATATTGACATTTAATTTAGACAGAAAGAACCACTCACGTTTATTATTTAAAATGTTTGCTTGAAGTTCTGGAGTTCAGGAAACTGTGAACTTTTTGTCTTGCATCAGGCAACGACATCAACTGGTAATTGTATGTGCTTTAGCTGAACTATGGATTTGAAGTCATGAGTATTAACGATTATAGTCTATCCATTTTAGAAGAGCAACTGTACACGATTCCATTTGCAAGATCGACGGTGACTGGATTTCATAGCTCAGTAAGTGCGTTACCTATAACTAATGTTGGGAGGTAGTGCATACGATATTTGTGCAAATGCGTGTGCATATATATATAATGAGCTTGAAATTTATCTGTGATTACTAGGATAATGCAAAGAGAGGATTTTTGCAGATGGATGATCGCCTGCTACTTTATCGTGGTGGGGATCAGGAAGACCTCAGCGCAATAAACCCAGAAGCTATCGTCTGGCAACACATTCAGGTATCGTATACTAAAGAATTTGAATAGGATTTAAGTTGATGATAATTTAATGCTCCTTGCCTGGTTTTAGATACCAACCATGTACATAAGTGATAATTGGCCCATTAAGGTACATTCTATATTTACTTATAGTGGATATCTCCGTTTTCTTACCACTAATACAATACTTTATCACAGTACGCTTCCATTAGCAGCGATGGTCGCTATATTGCTATAGCTGGGCGGCGAGGTTTAGCACATTATAATGTATTCTCTGGTAGATGGAAATTATTTGGAAACCAACAACAGGTATTGTGGTTGTTCAACAATGCTTGTGAGACAATTGTTCATTGGTTAATATATGTATCACTGTAGGAAAAAGAATTCAAAGTGCGTGGCGGACTCCTCTGGTTTAGACAAATTTTATTTGCCGCATGTGAAAACACGAAGACACACACTCATGAAGTGCGTATGATTTATTTTATTGATCCATTCAAACCTCACGGATTTCCATTTAACAATTAAACATATTGCTATTTTTCTTTTGGAGCAGATTCGCTCATATTCGCGAGAAACAAATCTAGATAATATTCATATGATACAATGTGTCAAAGTTCCTAGCAATGTGTTATATCTGACCATCGTCGAGAATGCATTGCTTGCTTACTGTGACGACAATCTTATGTATCATTATCTCATGGTAACACCACCAAATGAGGCAGGAAAGGGTATCATTATGTTGGAATTAGCTCAGCAGATATCATTCATGGGCGTGATACATGCAGCAGCACGCGTTAGATCGATTTCGTGGTTTCAACCAAAAGCGCAAAGTAATGATCATACAGAGTATAAAGTGTATAGTGTGTGTTTATATTTATTTTCATCATTAACCGATATCTTGTTTCATTCAGCGGCATTTACTCCAGAAAGCATGCAAGCAGCAACAATAATCTTTTTAATAGATGGGAAGCTTGTATTACTTACTCCGCAAAAGGTAATTGATAGCAGATCCGTATGCTTGTATGGCATACAATATCTTATAGCTGCAATCATGCATTCATCTTTTCGAATAGAGCGACGCTGGTGAAGTGCAATACGATCTTCATGTTCTCGCCGACAGGATTGAATTCTATTGGATGGCCAATAGAGGGGTTGGAAGTCTCAAGAATTCCTTGTGGGCGTGCGATGGAAAAGGTGTTAATATATGGATGGATGTATGGTCAGATGAGGAAACTGCGTCCAGCTGGCATGACGAGGCATTATCTGCGACTCCAAGGGAGGCATTGAACATTAAACTCGGTTTCTATCCATTATGTAAGCTCCATCTCGACTTAAATTTTTGATGGTCGATTTCTATTCTTTTTAGTCTAAACATTATTATCTATAATATAGCCGTTCTCCTCGACAAAGGAATCATTGTTGGTGCTGAACAACAAGTATCCGTACGAAGTTCTCTCGAGTTTGTTGTATTTAAATTTGCAACAAATGTACGTATGAGATTGTCCATTGCAGAAATAATGAATCCAATTGACATTATTAACTGTTTATTTGTAGACACATTTATTTTTGCAATATATAATAAGATATATGCTTACGAGAGGGTAAATAGAAATAACAAAAAAGGTTCATTAAAATCGAAATGCTATCTTGTTCTAATATCTCTTTACCATGTAAACAGTCTTGACGAAGAGGCCGTTGCATTTGCGCGAAGTTATGAACAATTAATATATTTTGGACACGCACTTGAAGTCTTATTACATCAAGTACTAGAAGATGAGGCAGAATTATCTGTGGGCACAGGGCATGGTAAAGTATACAATGACCTGTGTTATGCATAATATCAGCTGATAACGTCTCTAATAATATTGTCATGCAGGAGCAGTGCTTCCGCGCGTGGTCAAGTTCTTAAATCATTTCCCACAAGCATTAGATGCTATTGTTGGATGTGCTCGAAAAACAGAAGTAGCACTCTGGGATTATTTGTTTTCTATTGTTGGAAGTCCAAAGGATCTCTTTGAGGTAAACAAAAATCCACATACAACTGTTATGCTTCAATTAATACAAAAAAGTTGCTGACTGTCTGCGACTTTTCAGAAATGTATGAGTACTGGTCTCCTCAAAACAGCGACATCTTATCTTTTGGTATTGCATACATTGGAACCATCAGCCGACAGTAGTCAGGTTGGGTTTGTCAATATTGTATTAATATTATGCCGTATAGTATTAGATACACAATTCCTAAACGGTTTTATTTTATAGGATACGATACGCTTATTATCCAAAGCAATGGAAGCTGAAGATTATGAGGTAAGACTTCTTCCTTTCTTTTCAACTTTTTCAATTATCTGTCAACTAATTACAACCCTTTTCTAAACAGTTATGTAAGGAACTTGTGCGATTCTTAAGTTCTATAGACGGAAGTGGTCAAACATTATCTGAAGCATTGGTAAGCATTCAGCTTTCGTCTGAAAACACGAATCTAGTGGCTTCAGCTGTTCAAAGCAACGTCTAGATGCATCCGACATTCTCCGATAAATTGTATAAAATAATTTTTGTGATCTTTAGAACTGTTTATAATAGATATATTACTATTACTATAATACATAATAAATCAATTACGCTTCTCAATATTACAGAGGTCATTGTCTGTTTGCAACAAGTCTTGTCTTCATCTGTTTATTTGCATATGCAGTTTTTGATCAACCCTACTTTATTCTTTTTCGACGTATGGATAAGAGCACTAATTCTATTGTGATTGAACAATCATGTTTTTCGTTAGAATCAGTAATATAAAAAGCATTTATTTACAGCCACACTATTGCTACAACGTTTACAAATATTGAACGTCTTTCATCTTACTTAACCCAACAATTTGATGAGCATGTTTTATGATTGGGAGTCTTTACTATTATTTGTTGCTTTGGAATGATTACGTTAAAGGTATGTTACATATGAACAAAACAAAAGAAAAGATTATCCGTGAATAGCATACTAATACGTAATACTGTAGTATATCAGACATTGATGGTAGAACGTATAGCCGTAATTGATATCTTCTTTATCACAACATTAACAATGACTGAATGCGTTGTCTACAATTAATGTTTATTTGTCACTACGGTGGTTCCCGTTTACATTCTCTTCGGTTAGTATTAGTGCGATGCAACTTAACTGCCTTCAAATTTCACATATTAATAAATTGCTAAAACAATTCTCGGCCATTACAAAGTTGCAAATTATTCCGTTCATAGCATTGGGATATGGGCTAATAGGATCAAACATTTTCCGAAGCACAGATGCTCAGGATTTTCAAGTGAAAAAAGTAGTAACTACATGTGCCTTCTTCGTTTAAATAAACCTTATTACTATGTGGGAGATGCGGATTATTTATCAGGATTGATGTTCTGCTAGACTTTTCCCGTTTTGGCCTGGACGGTTTTTCCAAGTCGGACTATCACTTATCAGTATTATAATTAATTTATTTATCAACAAAAGAACAAAATGGTAGAATATTGTTATTTGATAAAATATATACGCTAACAGCAAAGACACTCAATAATCATAATAGGCAATTCAACTTTTTAATGATTATGTCATGTTCATTTTTCAGATGCCAAGCGGGCCGATATCCAATCTTATCCAGGGCGAACATTAAACCAACCGCAAAAAAGTTATTTGCTCACATGTAAATTTTCTTGTCACGTTGTGTTGCTGTGCTTTGTAAATAAGGGTATTATACGATGACAAGTAGCTTTATTAAGCCTTGATTAAACCGAACGGTAATTAATGTTCGAAATTCAATCACATAAAATGATATATGTATGTATCTTGCTAAAATATTAAGACTCAAATTTTCGATCTGTAAAATTGTAAGAGAAAGAGGCTGTTCTATTAGATGTGGGTTATAATAAGCTCACTAATATAGTTTCTATCATAATCATAAGAAAAACATCCCGCTAATTGTGTCACACATTTACACCTAGTGACGTTGTCTGCATCCCGCAGTGATAATAGTACCAGTTGGTTCCATGGTATATCGACATTAATATTAATATTAATTGGTGTGACATTGACTAGTTGGAATCGCAAAGACATTTATATTTCTAACTCGTTCTTATTGGCGAAACTTTCTCTGGAAAAATTATCTTGTACCTAAAGCCCCTTTCAAGATAGTAATTCGTTTATGATCGCTAGTGTATCGTCAACCGGAATGTAAACATTGTCGCCTTTTAATACAAAGAACAGACGTCCTGCGGTACGGGTTAAAAGTCGAATTATATTAAAAGTGTTGCAATCAACAAGTAAAAGGAAGTGAGATTGGTGTGTATACTTATTATAGTGGCCTGAATAATGTTAGAATTTCCGCACGTATTGGTCTTAGTGCAATATGGGTTTGTGTGACATCGAGTCGAACAATAACCTTGCGCAAGAGCTTTTTTCTTGGATTGTTGTGTCATGTCGTAAGCTGATGGAAATCAATTAGCATTCATCTGCAAGCACTGTCAGCATTCGCTCATTGGTTGAATTTTATAAATCGCATAAAAAACACCCTCGATGAGCAAATGGGAAAAAAACAACCCAGTTATTAGCTGTACTATATTATAGTTTAATTCGTGTACAATATGCTGCCAATACTTCGGTTGTGTCACCAATAGATCGATTCACCAATAATAACATGTTTTTAATAAAAAGTTACATATCGCATATGTAACGTTGTACCATTTCCACGTTCAGATATTTGTAATTCTCATTATATTTCTATTCCCATATATACTAATTCCCTTCCATATATGTCCATGTCAGATTGTGCTTACTTCTATGTTTATATTTTGTAGATCTAACGAATAAATACTCATTCCAATAGTTTTAACAATGTCTGTTATCAGTGTTCATAATTATGTTGTACCTGTTAATCAAAACTTATTACAGATGCACAAACTCATATTTACCGTTCAAAGATATTGCATAGAGAAATCCTATTTGGCACACCAATATCGCCTTTAAGTACACACGGTTTCCAACTCCTACCTTCTTTTTTGTCCTTTTCCTTCCGCATTCTATCATTATTATCGTGTTTCATGAGGGAATAAATTACATCAAGCTACCGAGCGAGATCCCTTGCAGTAGTTTAAGTCGGTGGAAGAAGTTGTCGGCATTCGCCACTTTCTACCCCTCCCTTCCTTTCCTTTATTCACCCTCTTCCCTCTTTTCCTCCAACCCTCTACATCCATTAATATCCTCTTGGAATGAGACTGAATTCTATCAGTCTCATCATTGTTATACTTGTATTATCGGTGATTGGCGATTGTGGTATGTAAGGAATGGGTAAAGCTCCAGAGAAAATAAAGTAAATCGAAAAGTTAAATATTTTCGAACACTTGCAAATCGATTCTGATAAACTGACAATTTCTGCTCTTGTTACTTTTTGCTGAATTACGCTTCCGATCATTATTCACCACAGGGTTTGTTCGAGCTCGTGCAATTAATGACGTTCTACGACAACAAAAAGAATTGATATTTAATGTTGTTAAGACAAAAGGAAAAGCCATGGATGAGCCATGGACAGAACAACGTAAAACGACAAGTAAGATCACAAATAACTAATATTGGAATTAACTCGTAGATAATCATATACACATGAGTAAACTCACAATTATCCCTTCTCTCCACAAAAGTTCGATCTTATAGACAAATAAAGTTATTATCATGTAAGTAATTCCCATATACGTCTACATTAACCCGTCAATTTTTATTTTCCCGTTTCGATGATTGACATTTAAACTCCTTGAATCAAAAAGTCAAAATACCCACCAAGATTGCTAGGGACTCGACTGGATCGAGCTTATCGGATCTCAGGAAAGATCCCAGTGAGATTAGTTCAAGTCAACAGGATCCGTCATCTCTCGGTACACACCCGTCAAATGAGTCGACATCAAAAAAGCTAAAAAGTCGCGGTTGGGGCGGTTGGGGCGATTGGGGCGATTATGGCGGGGGTGGTGGTAATAATGGCGGGGGTGGTAATAATGGCGGCGGTGGTAATAATGGCGGCGGCGGTAATAATGGTGGGGGTGGTGGTAATAATGGCGGCGGTGGTAATAATGGCGGCGGCGGTGGTAGAAATGGCGGCGGCGGTAGAAATGGCGGCGGCGGTAGTGGAAGACCCCCGACACCACCGATTCCAATCCCACCAAAAGTTCCGCCTCCGCGACCAAAAGTTCCAAAAGTCCCGCCGCCGAAGCCGCCCGCAATTACGCCGCCATCAATTACGCTGCCATCAATTACACTGCCGTCAGTTACGCTGCCAACAATTTCACTGCCAACACATCCGTCACCAGTAAATCATGGCACGGATGGCCAAGGAAATAATGGCGGAAGCAACGGTTCTGGTAACAACAGTGGAAATAACGGTAATAACAGCGGTGCTGGAAATAATAGCAACAACGGTGGCAGCAACAACAATGGAAATAACAGCGGTGCTGGAAATAATAGCAACAACAATGGCAGCAACAACGGTGGCAGCAACAACGGTAATGGAAAAGGCAATGGTGGTAATAATAACAATGGCAACAATGGCAACAATGGCAACAATGGCAACAATGGCAACAATGGCAAGCCAGGTAAGCCAGGTAAGCCAGTTCCCAGCTACAGCCCAGCAGTACCTGGCGGTTCCCCCAACAACAATCCCGGAGCATCACCGAACAATCCCAATCAGCCCAAACCCGCAGATCCAGATAGTCCCGGTAATGGTAATAATAGTGGAAGCGGTGGTCCTGCAGGATACAACCAGCCCCCGGTCCAGAGCAACATTATCAAGCCTGTAATACTGGCGGTTGCTGTTTGCGTTGCTGCCGTGGCTATGGTAGCTCTCATCAGTGCTAGACGACGATCACGTTGTAACGAGCGTAACTTCCGATTACCTGACACGGACTCTCTCGGGGATGGTGAGAGTAGCATTGAAACCGTAGAACGTCCGCCTAGTTTTATGATAAGCGTAAAAAATGCAATTAACGGGTTTGGTCGGCTAACCGTGTCGCATGATGCTGCGAATATTACAGGCCAAAGCAAATTCACCGAATTCATAACCTGAGGATTAATTTTCAACCCCCCCTTAAAACAATTAGCAAACACTAGACGCTTTCCTTCTATCATTCCGTCCGTAATACCTATTAAGGGGATACATCAGTCAATACAATTCCATTTATTCCGTGTAAATATCTCGTACATCTATTTATTTGCAATTACAAATCACCTAGTTCAGGTTCAATCCAACAAAGCATGAAGCCCTCTCTCTGTAAATCTAATCTTAATTTCTCTACATTTTCTACTGATTCTTCATCGATATCGCCAGACCATAAACCTAATATTGCTCCGCCTGATCCTGTGAATTTGGCAGCAAACCCATGTTTCCGAGTTAGTTCTATCATACGTAAATTTGCGTTACCAAGAACTGCGTCACCAAATAGCTCACGTCGCAGATCAAAGTTTTGGTTCATTAAAGAGGCAATAATCTTGCGTTTAGTTGATTGACTGTGGGAGGAATCAAAAAGTGCTTCACGAGCTTTTTCAGCGAACGCGGCAAAGCATTTCATTGATTCGATTACCTAAAGACAAGAGTTTGATGACGTGAATCAAAGGTGGCATTGACATACAATAGTTTAATAGTTAATCTTCACCTTCTCATCACCAGCCTCCCAACGTTTACGTACGTCACTATGTATTTTGCCTGTTTGCGAAATCAACCATTTTTTAATAGTCTGCAAATATGAATTTGTATACGCTTTAGATAAGATCTTACCGGAATCACTGGGGTTTCCCTCATAAACCAACAAAAAGCCCTTTGGCAATTTCTCCAATGGAATTCTCTCATAGAATCCCACGTTTTGGCTCTCCATCTGTTCTCTATCAAAGTTCATAAACACTAGTCCGCCATACGATTGTATAACTCGATCCATGTACCCAGCCGCAATGCCCAACTCATCTCTTTCCACCGATAAAATCAAAGATGGTCGCTCGCTCAATGGTATCTTATCATCATCTACATTATAAAATTTCATTAACGCCTTCCAAAATGCCGTAATGATTGCCGACGAGCCCGCGAGACCCACTTGGCGAGGGATGTTGGTCTCGAAAAAGACAGAAAAGCCTTGATCATGTAGAAAAATATCTCGCGTCTCACAAGTAGTGAAGAATACCTTGCAAGTAGCTTGTAATAGGCAATGATCATTGTTATATCCATCGACAACAGAACTTGCTATTAAAGATTTGCTGTTTTCAAAGCCATGCGCATTCGATGTGGGAGATGACAGAAAGTTGATCGAATGATACCCAAGAGATTGTGTAAAACTGTTCGGAAGAAGGGTGAGTTCTACATAAAAGTTTGAGATTAAAAAAGAAATAGTCTTGCCGAAGAAGCCATCAGATGGATTGCCCATTAACCCTACGCGGGCGTGGCATCGTGTATTTATCGCGTTTTGCGTCATTTATTGATCACAATGACGCTAAAGATGCTAATACTAAGTAACCCGGACATGGCAAAGGAAATTGTCCGTGGTCACACGAAAATGTTATTATTATTATTATTATTATTATTATTATTATTATTATTATTATTATTATTATTATTATTTAGAGCTAAAACTAAAGTGATGGCTGCCTAATGAACGCAAGCAACTGCGTAGGAGAGCGACTAGTTTTCAAGCACCTTGTCCCATAAGCTATGCCAAAGTCTGAGGTAAAAGGCAAAATCAAGAGTAGCCAGATTGCAAACTTCCAAGTAATAGTGATGAATTCGTAGCACTCAAAAAGAAAAGACACAAATTAAAACGAAATAGTGTTTAAGCCCCATATTGTAATTGTGTGCATATAATATTAATATTATTGTAAATATAATATATAATATGTGAATACAGAAGATTCATTGCTATTATCGTTTTTGTCAATTAAAATTAATTAAGTGACCCGGAAAATAACTAAATGACCCAAATCGGTTACTACGGATAATAAAAGATTCAAGCTATAATTTTGTCTAATCGCATTAAATGACGTTCTGATAAGTTCATCATAGCGCCTTGTTTAGTTAAATGTCAAGCATTGTTATTCCTAAATGAAAATTCGAAACTGACTAATGGTTTATTCATATAATATGATACATAAACTCTCAAGACTTGACTATTCCCACAAAATACATGAACTTCGTGAATCATAAATTAAAAAAAAAGGCCCCACAGAATAAATTATTCCTGCTGAACTTGCCCATCGGAACTTCGAGATAAAGTTGGTGGAGAGACATTAGCCATCGCCGTCTCCGGAGAAGACTGCGCCTGCACATCATTGCCACTGGATGAAACTGACATGGTCTGCTTCTGTGGCTGCTGTTCTTGCGATTGCGATTGAGCTTGATTTTGTTGCTGTGACTGTTGTTGCTGCTGGCTCTGCTGCATTAGCAGTTGTTGTTGTTGTTGAAGGATTGCAAGCATTTGTGGATTAGTGACATTATTATTATTAACAGGAGGCGGAGGAGTTGTATTCAACATCGGCGGTGGAATAGCACCACTTGCGGCTAGCATATAGGGATAAGCTGCTGCATTAAACATAGCCGGATGTCCATACATTCCAGCTGCAACCGCTGCCAAAGTTGACGGATGAACGAACGGAGTGAAAGAACCCATGTGAGGGTATGGTCCGGTTGGAGGAAAGCCCGAATGAGGATGTGCGGTCATGGGCATTGTATTCATGAACATTGGTGGCGCAGGTGGAAATGATGCATTCGGTGTATTCAACGGACTGGACACTGAAGGGCCAGCGGATGGGGTAGATGCCTCGCTCGATAGTGGAAGAGCACTCGCAGATGGGGACAATTGCTCGTGTTGAGGTGACGATGGATTCTCTGAAGTAGGTGTGCTTGCTGCTGCTTGCTGTAATTGTTGGCCGGCGAAATGGGCGGCGGCGGCGTAATAAGCAGCGGCGGCGGCGAGATCTGGTGGAAAGACATTTGGCGGAGGCATTCCTACTGAATTCTGAACTGAGCTCATTGAGGCACCGTTAAGAGAGGGATCGCTAACCATGCCGAGTTCTTCCAGGAGACGTTTGTATCCTTGAACTTGCTGGACCTTCAATTTTCCAAGGACAAGTTTGACCTTCTCGGCTAATCTTTGTTTTTCAGCTTGTTCAACATACGGACTGGCTAGTACTTTTTGGACTACACCAACACCGTGTACTTGGTCACTGAGCACCTCCTCCAGTACTTGGTCATTCGCGGAAAAGAACAAGTTGGAAATGGTTAAATCTCTCGCGTCAGTTTCATGCCGTTGGTTGATGATCTTGAGCACTGTGAGTGAAGCTAATTTGTGAGTGCAAAGATGTGCCAAATGAGGAGCAAGTTTGGGTGATAGGATGCGATATCGACCAGGAAACTGGGATGTATCTAATAGCCATGTAAGTAACAACGCCCCATTCGGATTTGTAGAGAGCGAAACAGCATTCATCACTATTGCGATCGCAACTTGTTTCTGAAACGTAAACATAATGGACGTAAGTATACACCATTGGTATTGATCGATATATACAATAATCACTAATGCTCACCTGTTGTTTTTTAGTTACATGCTGGCTTTCCAAGCATGCTCTCATGGCTCGTGCTCCAAAACGACCCTGAGCAATCTCCCAGCATCTATCTACCATTGCATCGAATATAAATTGGTTCCTACTTGGCCCAAGACGCAGACAGCATTGTACGACATAATTTCCAAATTGATCGAGCAGTAGCGGTGGCGTATATGGTCTAACATTAGAAGTAATGAAATGCATCTGCAAATGAAAGAAGATAGTTATCGCAACATGTATATATGTTATTTCGAATGTAATTTGAGCATTATATAACGTTTGCGATACATACCTGTGAAGGATGCTTTGCGCAATCAATGATTTTCTGAGCAGCCCAGGTACCGTTCTTATGAATACCAATTGTAGCCATGTGAGGTGCTATCTTTTCCAACATTTTCAATTTAGTGTTCTCGGTACATCGCTCGAATAACTTCTGAATCACGGTATTCCCAATGTAATCTTAGGTTTAAAATAAAAAAGGTTATTTTATATTTGTTCTCTTGTATTGTGTCTATTGCAATTTCACAAAAAGTTACAAGGATAAAGCTTACCGCTTGATAATTCTACACATTCATCCATAACTTCGGCAGCGATAGATTCAACTTCTTTAGCAGAGCAATGACCACTATCGAGGCGTTTACGTATTTCCCTTAATCTAGATGCGTCTGGCTTCCGACTTGGGTTTGGATCGGCGACGGGAGGAATGTTTGTGAAATAATTGATAGGTGTACGGTTGTCTAAATTTGATATGAAAATTAGAGAATTACGTTATAACAAGATGAAGGTAAATTAAATTATATTAATGGTATAATCACTAACCGATTGACTCGTCTATATCTTCATCAGATCCACCACTCAATTCACGCATCATCAGCTGTTTCTCGGTCAATCCACCGGCCGTTCCCATGACCATCGAAAGTACAACGTTACCGGCATAATTGTCGTTCTGAGCGGACCATTGGCCATTAGACTGATTATTAGATGATGATGATGATGTCGACAGGTTGCGAATATGCCTGGTAGCAGGAGAACCTGGTTCAGGAGTAGCGATTGGCGATGGTTTAGGCTGGACCTTTGCATATCCAATCCTGACTGGACCAACTGCGCTACCCAAGACTTCTTTACCATGCAAAGCTCTTTTAGCTTTCACAGCATCTTCCAATCTCTCAAAATTAACAAAACCGCAGTTTTTATGCGTTAACACTCTAGCAGACTCAATTGGGCCATATGGCGCAAATATATTCTGCAATGCTTGCGGGGTAGTAGATGTTGGGATATTGCCAACCCACAATGCACGTGTTGGTTGCGATTGAGTTTGTGAGGATGGAGAAAGATCATGAGAGTTGAATGCTGCATCGGCTTTACCAAAGCCAATGCGAACAATGCAACTTCCTACTCTACCACCCATTCTATCCATAATATCATCTTTAGCACGAACAGCATCATCGACACGATGGAAATTGATGAATCCACATTCCTTATCAGGCAGCAGTCTCAAACTCTCGATCGAACCATATGGAGAAAATAAACGCATCAAATCTTCGTTAGTGAGGGTTGGATCAATATTACCGATCCAAAGGGATCTAGTGGGTGTCTGCGGTGGTGGTGTATTTTGAGAGCATTCAGGAGTGTGCAGGCCTGGACTTGACAAACCAGATCGAGTCATCTAAAATTTATTGATACAACTAAGTCAGTTATATGATGATATACGATAGTAATAATAAAGCCATTGCTATCATAGCTTCGATTCTTGTTTATACGATATTGAAATTTATTATTGCTAATTGCTATTTACCTCTATGTCGTTATGGTCCAAAAGGTAATCATCTTCATGTGCTTGTTGCTGCTGCTTCTTTTTACCTTCCATCATCCCACTCACCATCATTCCTATCAATTGCTCTCCACCAAGCGATCTCGTTGACGGTGTAGATCCCACTTGCTGTGAAGATTGATCAGTTAAATCAGAGTACATTGAATTTTGCTTATTACGCATCATCACAACTTCGTTAGGCGTATCAAGCATGCTTAAACTAATAGCTCGAGGGCGGGAATGCGCCTGATGAAACTGCTGGACAGCTGCATTACCGGGAGGAAATAGATTTGCACTAGTCATAGCGCTAGTTTGTAATTGATCGTCATATTTAGGAGCAGCAGATACAGAAAAAGACCTAATACGATTCGCATCACGACGCAGCGATGGAATAGTTGCGATACTTGGACCGGAACCATAAGTAGCATTGGTAGGAGCCTTCAAATCCACTTTAATCTGGGGTAAAGCACCAGAGCTAGTAGACATTTTAGAAAGGCTACTATTATCGTGAACATCTAGACCCAAGTAATCTAAAGTTTTCCCGACTGTATTATTCTCGTCGCCATGAAGCAATTCTCCAGTAGTCGGAGTTGGCATTGTCGGTGTAGTCGGACCACTGATATCATTAGGATGATCAGACCACACAGAATTAAAAATAGACGGACCAAATGCAGTAGAGAGTGACGCGGATGGAAGTGTCAACGATCCAGAACGAAATCGAGAAGCCTTTGGCGGTGAAAGTAAATTCGACGTGGAGGAAGAAGAAGAAGAAGAAGATCCCAACGTTGACACAGACAAAGAAGAGGATGGATGGTGACTAAGGTTGAACGGCGGTCTGCTACCTGACAGAGACGTTGGCAAGGTATCTGCACGAGCGCGACGCAGAGGAGCAGGAAACGGCGATAGATGACCCTGGTTACTCCCGTTTGAATTGGCAACAGTTTTGCTTCCGACTGGCTTTAAAAAATCAATGGTCGAGCCGGAATTCGAATCTGACAAGAGCGTTCCGCTGTTAAAAGCTCCGTTAGTTGAGAACGATGGGGGCGGGAGCGCAGAAGAGCGATAGGGCGAAGTAATGCCTTCTTCGGCTTGAATTTCGCGAGCCCTACGAATAGTTATACGGTATTAGAACAAGACTTGTACTGTTTGTAGTTCGTAAGACGTTATGTAAGGTTAAAACCAACACGTGTGCATATATGCGAATCAGAGACCCAACAACTAAATTAATCCTCTGGGTGCAAATACAGTCGCTGAGTAATCTAGTCCCGTTCAGCTTTTCGTTTCATGTTAACTAACCTTTTCGACGAAAAGTATCTTGTCTCATGTTGAGGAGAGCCTCCGGAGTTGGGGCCGATGGCAGGAGAAAACGAATCTTGAACTAATTCTGATGGTTGGGAAGTCATTTCTAACAGGGACTCTTTCCAGTTTATGCTTATATAGGTTACAGTCGCATCAGATTTTGCCCAGCAAAAGGTGATGGGATAATCGTGTGCCTTGTAATCTGGGGAATAGAGGACAAAATAAAACTGGCGACGGTAAGAGCAAAAGTCGTCAGAATCACTAGAGAGTCTGTGTAACGGACTTGAATTAACTTAGTTGACGAGTAGTATACTCGAGAAAGTAAGTAGTGGAATTAAAAGAATATTTTCACTGCGACAGATTATTATTAGTATAGTAGAAAGAGATTATATTAGAAATTAGAGAGATACGAGAAGTTCGAAAGGAAAAAAAACCAGGGTTGAAAAAAAAAAGTCGTGACAATCAAAGTTTTATCCGATGGCGGGTGTTTTGATGGGTACCATTTACAAAGACTGGCTGTATGTTTGTCGGGTGATACACTTTTCCTCATAAGGCAATCGTCAATGCTTACAGTCTTTTTCATACCTATTTGGTGACGTCATCGAGCTGAACGAAGATTGTATGGGAAGGAATTGAAAAAAAAAATTTTCTGCCATTAGAGGAAGCAGAACGAGAGTTCTTGGGATATAACAGATTGGATGCTTAGCAACAGTTGTGGTGTGATATTATTTGTAGTAAGGATGGACTTTTGAGATCGACTAAACCAGGAAAGTAAATGACATTAGCTATAACAGTAGTAGCTTATTTATTTATTAATGACTAAAGTAATTGATTCACCGATGATATTTCCGGTCTAACTGCAATAATAATAACCATAACAAAGACCTTCCCTTTCGTCGTACAACCTGCATTGTGTGCCTAATTCTTATTTAAGGCAGTGATTCGGGTATCTCGGGCGTGCAAATCAAATCGTATCAGAAAACCCTGAATTAGAATATGAAGAGAAACGTCGAGTTGAGTACTTTTGGCTAAAAATAACAAGAACCAACAGAAGTATGAATTCATAAGTGGATATATTGTGACACAACATGCATTTATTGATGAAATGTCCCAGTAATGGAGATATGATAGATAAACGAATAATGGAATGGAACAATTAATATATATGGTCTAATAACAATTTGTTGTTTAGCTGATAATTAATTATGCAACAATAACGTCATCAGCTTCTTTCCTTATCTTGAATGCCAACTATGGCTGTATTCGGCGACTTACCCTTGTTGTCTAATTAAGCAATAAAAACAACGTATTCTGGAATCAATGGACTTTTCGTCGAACCAATTAAATTCCAACCAACTTCTGCTACACGTTTTAACTCCTAACCTTTCTGGCGCATAACGTCTATTGACGTTAATATCCGAGCGGGGAAAAAAAGTGTTTGCAGTATGCTCGGATAACTAGTAACAACAAAGCGGTACGATGGAAAGACATTGAATTGCAGGCATTCTGCCAAGACACATTTAGTGATTGGATGTATTAATGCCACAATAATGACGTTATTCCTCGTTTAGTTCAGATGGATTGTGACATATTAATATCAATGGTAGGCATTACTACTATTTCTCCGGAGAGAATCAAGGCTCCATCAAGCAATGCCCGGAGAAAGATTCCCCGAGCGCCATTTTCACAATTTCGACACTAGGGGCAACCAGCTTGTCCTTTATAGAATGGAGATTGTCCACATGCTTGCATAGGCGAATAATTCGTCCAATGTCGTATTGGCCAATTTTACCTACGCCTTTAGTGGGAGAGTACCATGTGAAGGATGTACGAACGCCAGGGTCGATGGAAACTGCATGAATATCCGCTTGGGTTTCGCAGAGTTGTTTTTGCGTCTCCCATTCGTTACTTTTTGCGAATATACGTAAGCTTACAATCGGACGTTATTCTGTGAGGAACAGGCCACTTCTTTTTTTTTTTTTCGAAATGAAGCGGCCACAAATCGCGTTTTTCGTCCAGAGTAATAACAGGCTTATGGCAGGGTACGGAAAGCATTGATGGATTATGGAGATGGGTGATATAGAAGTGGCGATTTTGAAAAGTTCTGCGTGCGAATTATCATCGTTTGTCGCAAATCTTTTCGGGATCGAAATGGCAAAGACGAATTTCTTTGTTGATTCCTATATTTTGATTTATTATCTTGTGGAAGAGGAGACATCAGAGAAGCGGGAGGGTCAAATTGAGAGAGAAACGAGAGAACAAGTGTGGAAATACTGAACGTATTAAAAATTATGTAATGTTTTGATGGTCTAACGTATAATTACCAACAAGAGTTCTTACTATTGAAGTTGAGTAAATAACTTTGCAATATACACAGTGGCTCTCTTTATAGTGTACCTCCTTTATAGTGGAGACTAATTAAAATCGCGATATAGTGGATAAAGGTTCAAAACCATCTATAATGAATGCTATCCGATATAGTGTATTTACTAATAAATTTTCAATAACTCTCGATATAGTGTATTTTTGAGAATTTTTTACTAGTAGATTTTTTTGATACACTATAAAGAGAGTCACTGTGTATTATCCACCAGCCACATGATTTACCACATGATCAAATACGTAATGGATCCCCGTAGAATTTTATGCCGGTTGCTAACAACCATATTTATTGATCACCTACCGTCCAACATAACATGACCACTCACTTATGACGAGTAATGTCAACTGATGCATAGCTGATTCTAACGATAATACTATAACCTCCGTACGGAGGGGTTATTTACAGTAATGTTTATATGTAATTATATTCCAATTCTAGTATAAATTCTGAGGTATGCAGCTTTCTTATGGCGCAGGCAGATTTTTGAAGTTACCATATTTTTGATCTAGAAGTTTCTCACGTTCATTGAATAGACCTCTGTAAGAATTCTTGATGGTAACCTCAGATACGCCAGTAACGTTGGCGATTTCCTTGGTCGACTTGGGTTGCCCGTACAAATGAGATGCTAGATATATGCACGCTGCCGCGACCGAAACCGGCGATTTTCCTGCTAATACCCCCAACTCGTTCCTCTTTTTAGTCAATTCAACAGCCGCCTTCTGCACTTCCATGCCCAAACTCAACATGGAACAAAAGCGCGACATTAAATCTTCGGAGGCCATCGTTCCAACGCCAGTTTCAAAATTGCTGATCAGGATTTTGAAGCAACGACCGATTTCTTTCTTTGGCACGCGTGTAATTGCGCAAATTTCCTTAAACGTACGGGGTACGTTCTCCTGACGACAAGCGATAAAAATACAAGCTGCGATAATAGATTCTGTGCTCTTTCCTCGTAGGAGTTTTTCCTCTTCCGCACGTTTGTATAACTGTTTAGCAATGTCTGCAATATGTCGTGTCAAACCAATTGCTTCACACATGGCCGCTATTTCTTTATACGCTTGAATTAAATTTTTCTCTCCTTTAACTGCTGTCGCTCTTCCATGAACTTTGTTCAAATCCTTGGCTGTTCCAGATCCACCATCTCGTCGTGAGATGACAGTGTCCAGCTGCGAACCGTCAAGCAAAGGATTAGCTGCGGCACCTACACGGGATGGGTCATCACCTTCGTCATTGGCAAAGGTTCTCCATTCTGAGCGAGTGTCGATAATTCTATCTCCAAGTACTAAGCCACAATCACCGCATACTAAATCACCACTTGCAAATTCTTCTATTATATTGGGAGTGGAATTCTTGCAGTCTGGGCATAATAGTCGAACATTCAAGTCTGGCCTAATTTCTTTCGGTTCTTCTTCCTTGGCAGAATGGATACGAGGAAATGGAATATTAGCCATCTGTTCGATAAAAATTTGGAGAAAGTGAGCTTCGAAATATTCTTGAAGTTCCAAGTCCGATAAGAATTCGATTTTAACTCTTGGCGATGGTTTTGGAAATTTAAAATTGTATAATGGTTTAACTTGTTTAACTAGTGTATTATCACCATTGTATAATGGTTGAACTTGTTTAACCAGTGTATTAGCACCTACAGCTACCATAGTCGTTATCGCTATTTACAATTTTACCAGTAATTTAACAATTTGCTAAAAGGTTATCTTTTTCGCTATCTGCTGTTTGCTTGTTTATATACTCTTTGGTTTGTTGCTTATGATTTGATTCTCAGGTACGCGCTCTCTCTCTTTCTGACGTTCTTGTCAATTTACCTTATTATACGACTAAAGTTGTTAAACCTGTCTTGTAGCTAAACGGAAAGGATGTTAGAGAGAGAGAGTTAGAACCAACTTGACTTTATGTTTCGTTCTATGTAAATAACAACTCGCATACGATAGAATAGCCGCAGTATACTCCTTCACCAGGCCAAAGGAGCAAAAACAACGGTTCTTTTTCTTGCTGATTACAACAAGATATATAAAAAAGTGCAAGCAGTAGTTCTATGAAAGTCCAAGCTCGTGAATGTGAAAAGTGTCCAGGCAAGAGTGAAACAAGAATATCACATTCTACTCGTAATTTTATACATTCTGCTGAGGAAAAGCAAGTTCTTTTAATGGTCTGATTGGTCAATATTAATTCTGATCGGCAGTCACTAAAATAGCTTGGTCTGGCCTGCTTGGCCACTAAGTAATTCAACGGCTAGCAATCACTAGTCAAAAGCATGGATCCAGTTGCCGTGCAAGTAGAAATTAATAACTTTCTGGATCACACTGCTTCAAATCCTAGGAGAGCGAAAAGAGTAGATACTAGGGATACATATTTTGAACATGTAGGTCGTTCTTATGCGAACCTTGCGCATGACAGGAACTGGAGGAATGCAGACGGATCAGTATATCCAATTTCGGTCGAACATTTGAAAGAGTATATAATCTTAAAATACGAATCAAGTAATATGAAAAGTGTACTATGGCATGTTGGGGCGTTGAAGAGATATCAAACCGAGGTGCTCAAATTTAAAAGATGGGATGATGTAAGAAATCATCCAGAGATCCAACAATTACTCGCTGAATTGGAAGAATCAGAGGCACATAAAAGCGATGATGGAGGAATAACACCATTGGGAGTTGCGCAAGATCGAGGGAAAGGCAAAGCTGAAGATTTATCGCTCAAGGCAAAAAGGCCCGTATCCCGGTTCGATCTTTCCAAACGTCCTGCGCAGACAATCTTGGCCCTACTTGGCCGTACAAATGGCGAAGGTAATGAATCTTTAGGAAATGCTTCCGGTAGCAATGTGGCAGCTACTGCTGCTGAGCCTAGATTTGAGCAAGGTGACAGTTTTATGGGTAAGCAAAGCTTGAAAGGCGAGCCTTGTTGTCGTTGTATTATACAATTTTGTTGTATGGAATATTAATGAAGTGAGATAACATATTTGGAAGAACGAGTTGTTGATTTATTTACTGTTTTGGAATTTGCTACATGTGATTTTGTAAATAATCGCCGTCATAACATGACTTTTTTATTTATTGTCATTTACTTGATCAAATTTGTTACTCTCAGCAGATTCCGATGAAGACGAGGAAGGTGAGGAGGAAGAGGAAGAGGAGGAGGAGGAGGAGGAGGAGGAGGAGGAGGAGGAGGAGGAGGAAGAAGAAGGTGATGACATGGAAGAAGATGATACTTCTCAACGTGACCAGATCAATGGAAATATTGATTATAGAGCGCTCTTCCAAAACGATAGTGACGATTCTGACTATATTCCTCCTTCCAAGAACACATGTAAGAAACTTGAAATTTAAGCTTATCGAATATATTATTTAAGAGAGTAGTTTGTTGCTTATTATATTGTGGATGGCCTTGTAGTGACTGACGACTCTGGTAATTATATGACTGTCAAGAGTATGTGTTTGACAATTATATGGGTTTGTCTGAATATCCAATGCCTGTCTATGATTTGTTTATACTTTCGTCCGTATCCAGTTATACTAAGATACTTCTTGTTGGCCAGGACGAAAACTCAGAAGTGAATCGGATAGTGATTCGTCGGAAGTATGTTTTCATCTTTTCTGTTGTATATGCATTTGCTCGATATATACAAAGACAAAATTGCTGACTGTGTGCTTATGACAACGTAGGACGGACCAGAATCGTTTAAACTTCGTTACGACACTGCATTATCAATTCTCAAGTCAAAATACGTAAACTCCTGTACTAAACACCTTCGTGGGTGTTTTCCCATTGACGAGCGTCGGCACTTGCTCTTAGACGAGAAAATGATCAAGCGATGGGCAACATTGATAGTATGTATTATTATCAATACTATTACTAGCAAGCTTGTATATGGTTTTCGAGGGTCTAATTCGTGGCTTGTTGTAGGCATCAGGCGATGATGTGATCGTTGAAAGTCCACCTCAATTTGAAGAATTCCCCGAATTTAATACGGATAGGGCAGTATGTATTTGATGCGTACGCAACAGATAACGCATGCATGATGATGCAGCAATTGTACTATGGATAATACAATGATGACGACGACTATTACGGACGACTACTGATTATGACTGTATGATTGATGCTGATGTGTGAAGACAATGACAATGATAGGACGTTGACGGGTGATAGTGGCGTGGGACGATGAGGATGATGATATCATATGATGGTAAACTATAATTAGCACTCATCTGACTGATACAGGCACTGTTTTATTTTTGACATATGTAAATGGATAGTTATATGATCTGTTTGTATGAATGCTGTAAATACGTTTAATTATTCTTAATGTAAATTTAATTTTATCATCAAATAATTATTGATTGAAGAAATGTTGAAAAGGAAAAATAAATTTGAACTTCCTTCGCTTCCTGGTGTTGTCTAAATGCCTCACAGGAAAGAGCACGCAAATTCAAATCTCTGGTGTTAGTAGAATTATGTATCCACAAGAATATTTTTTTTGTACTTGGATTGTCAATTGATGAATACGCAATTGAAAGGTTTGGCGGTTGTTCTTACATTTGCGCCTGATAGGCATAAAACCAAATTTATTATGTCTATTAATAAATACATAAGCAACGTCTTGAATCCATTACTATTATAGTTCTTGCTTCTCTATTTTAGAAAACTGCATAGCCTCCTGGTAAATTAGTACTGTTGACGAAAACATTAATAATAGTTTACGTTAGTGAAAAAGATTGAAAGAGAAAGCGTCGGGAAAACAGAATCTACTCACCCTTTAGTTCCTCTTTCGTCAAGCAATCTTTCTGTTTATCAAAGTCAAAAAATGAATCGGGAATTGGATCCGCTCCTGGCTCATCAGAAGGATCATGGAACTAAAATTCAAAGCATATATAAGTATTGTGATTTCCAAGTCAATAACGACGACGAAAGTATACTCACAGGCTCCATGTAGGGGTGTCTTAATGCCTCTTCAACTGTAATTCTGTTTGATGGATTGAATGTAAGCATTTTTTCAAGCAAATCCAGAGCAAGCGGATTCGCATTGGGGAACATTTGTGCAAAGGGAACGCGCTTGTTATAAGGCAAACTCTCGATATACTTGCGAGCCTAGATGAATATAATTAAACTGTTAGCAGATGAATTTCGCGCGTCTTTCGTAAAGTTGACTACATTTAGCATACCCTTTTACTAGTAATACTGCTGAGGTCGTCTTTCCTGGGTGTTCCTAGAACTTCGAGAATCAACCTAAGCTGATCATGGTCTATAAATCAAGTGCGAATCAAGGAAATAATAGAATCAAGCATAGTAAGGTTTGCTTTACGAAAACTTGCGATAGCAAAGGATACAATCTCTCCCAGGAAACAATGGTTTTCTACCCAATATTTCCGCCATGATGCACCCAACAGACCAAATATCAACGGCTTTCGTATATACATTGAAAGTGAGCATAATCTCTGGTGCACGATACCACCGGGTAGCGACATATTCGGTCATAAAGCCGCTTTGTTCGTCACTAGGGTTTGCATTTCGAGCAAGACCAAGATCACAAACCTTTTATATGGTAGAGTTATACTTTTAGAATGCATGACGATTTTGTCGATAAAAGCAGTTGCTAAAACAACAAACCTTTAAATCACAATTGGCATTTAGAAGCAAGTTGCTCGGCTTTAAATCGCGATGCAAGACATTTGCAGAATGCAAAGCTTTGAGAGCGCGAAGAATTTGATAAATAAAGTACTGACAATGGTCATCGCTCAATCGTTGGGACCGAATAATACCGTGCAAATCGGCTTCCATAAGCTCTAGTACAAGGTAACTAGTAAAAGTCAAAGCACATAAGCATGCGTATTCATGGTTTTCTTTCACGTAATCTCCAGAACTTACACTTCATTGAATTTTCCCAAGCTTTCAGGCCTTACAATATCTAGAATCGATATGATCTAATCGCAGTTGTTGGTTAATATATTTTCTTGAGCAAAACGAGCGAAAATTCACAAAACATATAACATTAACATTAATATTGTTATTACATTCTCGTGATTAAAATAACGCAAAAGCTTCATTTCACGAAGGGTACGCAAGCAAAATAGAGAGTGGTCGAAAGGTTTAGCTTTCTTTATGGCGACCTTTTGGCCTGTTGGTTTATGAATAGCGGCACTGAAAACAAGACAGAAAATGAAGAATGTTATGCAAACATTCAGGTTTGTCGGTTGCCGAGTTAACTTCTCAATAATAATTACCATACAACGCCGTAAGCACCCTCTCCGATCACATGTAGTAGTTCGTAATTTGATCCGACGTTAAATTCAGGTCTTTTCGAACGGCTGGACATGGTTGGTTTTTGTATATAATTCTATGAAAAATGTCTAGTATCTATACTATAGTACAGTAAAAAAGTGGTTACGAAGGAATGCGGTGAATGTTCTGAAATTTTTGCAGTGAAGGATAGAGCATGCGGGTTCTTTTATATGGGAATGACTGTGGCAACAGCATTTATTATCTACGCTTAGAATCATTTCTATGGTAAGTTCTTGCTCGGATATAAAATTGCGACAACAAAGGACTTTTTTTCTTTGCATCGTTGTTCGATGTTCATTGTCATTTGAAATTTTCCGAATGGTTGGATTTGTTCGGTTAATACGTATTTGTTTGCCCTTTCTGGTAAAACTGCCAAATTAAAGTGAACCATGTAAACTAAACAAAGTGAACCGTGGGTGCCACGACAAAGCCGAGTATGGGAGAAAGTTAAACTAAATGTAATACAGGCCGTAAATGTACCAAACTTCCCGGCTTGGTCTTTGTTTTCAAATGAACTATTATTATAGCAATCAAAGTAATTAATAATTGTTGACTTACAAACGTGCAACACCTAAATAATCTAACAATATTGTCGGTCCTTGTATACTTCAACTTGTAGAAATACATGTACATATACCTTATTTAAAGTAGACTCTCTTAATGAACTTGTTATTACAACCAGCCCATATCTAATCAATATAGCCATCTTTTTAGAGCGAAAAATAAATCCCATTCTCTAGACGTTTTTTTAATGCTTTATAGATTCTTTCTGGTTCGAGACTTCTAAGAAAGGATACTTTTGCAGCAATTATTAATTTCGAGAATCCTTCCACAGTCATAATATTTCAAATAAATACTTTGATATGGAAATTGTGAGGCGAAGTCCCATTGGACTGAATGCTTGCAAGTCTCGATTTTATGATATTAGCTTTGGCTTCCGATGGTAATGCGAAAGACAGGGTTGTGAGTATCACTTTGAACAATACTCCAGTTTATTTTTAGGTCGCCTTTGCCGATATTCGGATTTCTTTTAAGTTACCATATGAGTTGGATGTTAATTCTCAATTTAATTCTATATCGTCCTTTTCGAGAAATGTATTTCTAATTAACGGAGGCCAGCTATGCATGTTTGACTCGGTTCCAGACATAGATTGTAAGAGAACGGCATTCTTGTGTAATGAAAATTATCCTCTAGGGTCATAGAATTTCGCCCATTAGCAATTCAATTTCATAACATTAATACAGAGATAACTTTTTTGTGGTCTTCATAGTCAAGCCCCACTTTATTGTATAAGCTTCTGATGCAATGTCACGGTTGATATAAAGTATTTCCTCTTCTTTTGCCGAATTAGTGGTCACCGGTCGAATTAACGACCATCCAATTAACAGACACAGAATCTTATCATACAGCTGAAAACTTATAAGAGATGTTTGACATACGATACAATTGGTCTCCCATGCTTTGCAATATGTCACAGTTCATGATATTTCTTATTCTTAGATAATCAGCCGTCGATTCCTTTAAGTCATCAATTTCTAAACGTTTTGCATAATGGCGAGTTTTTAGTGAGTGTAGCCACTCCCAAGTAAACCGTAGTCATTGGTTATTCGGGGTTCAATCGAATTAGCGAATGTGTTCTAGTACCTGAAGCAACCCAACCTCAGCGTACTATAATTTGGGTTAGTATGCTTACACCGAATCCATCGAGATATCTCGTCACCAGGCGATTTTTCAGAACGAGTCGAGAACGCGTCGGTTTGTCGAACTTCACATGACTCGGTGAATTCAGTCACGTACCCAAAATATATTTACTTCAAATATGAAAGCATTTTTCTAAAGATTTATTCACAGAAGCGTATTTGAGAAATAATAGAAGACGCCTTGTTTTTAAATAATGGTAATACTTTTTTGTCTATGCATCGCACAAAGTATATTAATATAACGTCACCAGTATTGGCTTAGAACAAAATACTGAACAATCGCGTAGACTAGTAAACCAACACAACAGTAGAGACTTTGTCGCAGAATTAATGTACCAGAGAATGCAATCAACACAAAAATAATATAGCCCAATCTACAAATTGATAAAGGAAAATTACATCTGCGAGTTGAGGAGAATTTAAACAATATCAAATCTTATAGGTAACATGCGAAAGTAAAAGAAGAAACTCCTACAATGCATTCAAGCCAATACCAGTATTTGTTAAGTATTCATTGATATGGAATTTGCGATTTTAAACATCAAATTGAAGATAACGCCAATTGTTTCGGTAAATAAGATTAGAAAGACACATTATAAAGATTACGAAAGCTACAAAGAATGCCAGCAAGCAAATTTAGTATCAAAATATGGTTATGTTGGGGGAATTCTACTCGTCGTTGGTCCCATCGGAGTTTTCGCATTATTCCATCCGCATGCAGGGATCTGTTTCAATAAGGCTGGGGATGTAACATTAACCGGAAAGGAGGTGTTGCGATTGTGCGATTACGGGGGAGTTCCGCAGATGTATTCTTTTTTATGCAAAACTCACTTTTCAGACGGTATATTCAAATATAGACTTTATTTGACAAGTCCGAGTCATGACATGCAAGCTAGTTACCTTTCAAACGTCTTGATCATAAAGCGGAACAACTTATTGGTTTGTAGCAAGAGAAATCTCTTTTGCGAGTGTTCTGGCTATAAATTGGTATTTGTATTTATCGGCACAGTTTACTGTTTCCCTATTGTGGGCTTTGTCAAAAAAGACGAAAAGAGAAAATAGATGGCTCAGCAAAGTTGTGATTTGCTTTCACCATCGGAAGAAAAAGTTATCTATTGTAAAGAATAACACCCACTTAATTTTCGGGAGATATTCTAATTAATATTTATATCATTAGTAATGACGTGTAGAACTCATTTACGTAATCAATAGGTTACTTGAATAATTCTGAACTTTATGCATTGTCGAGTGTTTAAATCGGGGCAGCATTAAGTGACATAAGAACAATGGACCAAGATGAATTAGAAAGATACTGGGGAGACATTCTTTAAAGAGTCAATTAATGCAAGTCAATCGAACATTACATATTCTTGTAATGATTTTAAACAAGATGGGTTAGGGTTGGTGTATGCATAATATTGTGCTCTTGACTTACTTGCATACATGTGTCTGTTTAACCACAACACACAAACGCAAACTATCAAATACACACAGACCCGTATCAAAGAATATTAGCCCAATTTACGTGACACACAAAGTGCCATGATCAATGAAAGCTAGAAATGGTTGTCAGGTTTGTACGTATCGATGTCACGTTTACAATGCATAATAAGTCCTGAATGCAGATACGGATCTTGTGTCGTACAATATGCATGCCTTTTATCAAAACGTGCCAAATATCCAAGGTAGTCCCATAGATGAACATTTAGATATTCTTAAAGTCGAGCGTTTTCGAAAGATACGCATGAAAACGGTTCATATGAAGTTGGAGTGAAACAGCTAATACTAACGGTTTCTTCCCATCCATAATCGTGATGGTGGAAATCTTTACGAAAAGGATCGAGGTACGTGCGCACCCATGCTAATTTTAAGTAATGAATAGTTTTAATAAATAGTAGAAGAGCTAGCTGATCGCGTCGATCAACTAGGCCATCACGCTGATCGTGAACTTTAACATTAAACATAATCGATATGTGAAATTCTCATAACGATGCGACCCAAAAATTCGAACCTCAAAATTCTGGTCTAATTGTTTTAATTGTTATCGAAATACGGTTGATTAATATCTCTTGACTTATTATTGTTTATGATGATAATCTAACCGGATATAGGTTGGCGGATTGGCGCACAAAACCATCTTGGCTTTTGGGAAAGCAAGATTATCGATGGTCAAACTATCGGGACTCGGGTTGCGCGGCAATTTATCTGTGTCATCAACCCTGAAAAGGGCGTATTTCTCACGTCTGACGCCCCGCTTCAGCACCCTTTACCCCCCTAAGTCTCTACTATCTTTCCTACTGCCATAAGTGAACCCGCCGTTGATAGTTCGTAACGAAAATACAAGACAAAATGAAGTTTAGTTTGCTTTTGCTCATGGGTGCCTTGTTGGGCGCTTGTACCGATGCTGCTATTCACAAGTAAGGATTATATATGGAGCATGTTCGAAGACCCGTACTAAGTTGTTTAGAAACATGCTAAAAACAATGCTATATAAACTTCCAATAACAGAATGCGGCTTAAAAAGATTCCCGAAACGGCAGCTCGAAAGCTTCAGCGTTATTCTGAAGCTGGTGACTATTTAACTCAGAAATACTTTAGCAGTTCACGCCGCCTACAAGAGAGCAATCAAGTATTCGTCTCTGGTGTCGAGGAAAACGACTACCAGGGTATACCCCTTTCAAACTATATGAACGCCCAGGTGAAGACAATAGCCATTTGACACTTTTGTTTTAGTAGAACATACTGCGCAATCTTTATATCGATATCTCGTCATCAATCACGATGGCTCAACTTAAACATCGTATACGATAACTAATCCCTAAACTTATGATCTTTAAATCATCCCTCTATAGTATTATGGTGAGATCGGACTCGGCACTCCAAAACAGACATTCTCCGTCATCTTCGACACCGGCTCATCGAATCTCTGGGTTCCATCTACCCACTGCTCCTCAATTGCATGCTTCTTGCATAATAGATACGACTCCAAGGCCTCAAAAACGTTCAAAAAGAATGGAACAGAATTTGCTATTCGATACGGCAGTGGAAGTTTGGAGGGGATTATTAGCAATGATGTGTTGACTGTAGGAGATTGGGAACTGAAAGATTTAGATTTCGGCGAGTCGACCAAGGAACCTGGCTTGGCCTTTGTTTTTGGAAAATTCGACGGAATATTTGGACTTGGTATGTTTTCACACGCTTGCGATGAACTTAATATATAGCTATACATACTCACCCTCACATATACTCTTTTATATGTACATCTGCTGCGGCACGTAATCAAAAAAACAACAACACCTGATTCATCTCTTTACTTTCTGTAAATGAATCAAGGTTACGATACTATTGCCGTCAAACGCGTCGTTCCTCCCTTCTACAAGATGATCAGCGACCTCGGCATTGAACCCGTATTCTCCTTCTGGCTTGGTGATACCGAAAAAGATGGGGAAGGTGGTGAATTGGCATTTGGTGGTATTGATTATGATCGCATCATTGGTGACATCAACTGGGCTCCGGTTCGTAGAAAGGCTTACTGGGAAGTTGACCTGCAGACAGTCTACTTCGGTGGGGAAGAGGTTAATTTCGAAAACACAGGTGCTGCTATCGATTCTGGAACTTCTCTTATTGCTGTCCCGTCGATCGTTGCCGATCTCATAAACAAGCAGATTGGTGCCAAGAAGAATTTTGCTGGGCAATATGTCATCGAATGCGATAAGGTTAAGAATTTGCCAGACTTTACTTTCCAATTTGGTGGACTGAACTATACACTTAATGGTGATGACTATATCTTGAAAGGTAATATTGTGGGATATATGGGCAACTATTAACAGATACGGCCTGCATGTTTAACTGATTATGTCTTTTTTAATGCAGCCCAAAACCAATGTATCTCTGCTTTCATGGGCCTTGATATTCCTGCACCGCTTGGTCCTATCTGGATCGGTAAGCTTTATACAAGTTTATTATCAATTTGTTGCAAATTTTGACGCTATATGATATATGCTAACATGTCATCTCAATAGTCGGTGATGTATTCCTCCGTAAATTCTATACAATTTACGACCTCGGCAAAGATCGCGTACGTTTACTTTTTGTCTTTATTATGCTTCGTTACGGCTTTTTTTTTTATCGAAAGATTTTAATATAATCATCAATTCCATATTTTCATATTACAGGTTGGCTTTGCTCGATCCAAATAAAGTTCTTGACTCTGGCGAGTGTCTATCGTTATCTGAAATATAAATAAATAAATTAACGTTGAATCTATTTTGGATTCGATTGTAAATTAAAGCATGTTCCACTGTTGGCAAAAAAAAATTGTATTCGGTTTTTATAAACCCAAGGAATGATCTCTCGCTTAAGTAAATAATTAGCCAAACTTTCCGTACTTACCAATGGAAAGAATTTTCAACCTTGCAAAATCGTCAAGCCAGAGGGCTTATGAGCCTGTAAATAAACAAAGAATGTTTAATAGTGGTCCTAAAATGCGCCCGAGATTCTGCGTATATTAATTTTTGCGCGTACCTTATGAGAGAGGGTCTCGGGTTACTTCTCGTATAGCCTATAAGCAAAAGGTTTATTATTAATATGGCAGTAGCCGGTTTGTATAGTTTTGAGAGTGCGACATGAGTACATTACCCAAGTAAATTACAAAAGGTATGAAACCCCAGTGAATGATAGTTTTCGTTATCTCGGTGATTTTGTTAATTTTCTCCTGTAGTAAAGAGTTGAATAAAAGGCATATAAACGAGACATTAAGCTTTAGTCGGGGTAAGCAAACCTTTGTTTCTTCTTTCATGTTTGGATTGTGCAAACTGTTTTAGTTTGTTGACTTGGTAGAGTTTAAAAAATCGCCATTCGAATGATCATAATCACGTTACTTGCAATAAAATTTCTGTTGTAACACAAACTAAGTAAGTTGCTATTTGGGCAGAATTTACATTCGAGATAACCAAAATAGTAATCCAAATATACATCGCAAACAAAATTTTTTATTAAACGCATTATTTAGATAATTTTATTTAAATTGTAAACTGATTGATTATTCCGCATTCAAATTTCCATCACCATAATCACCGCCAGCAGCCATGGGAGTAGCAGGTATAAAATGTGGAGTCGCCGGTACAAACAGTCCTGGGGTCATAGGCTCAGGAGTAGTGGGTGGAAGATGCTTCGGCGTTGGCACGAAATTCGGCCCATCCGCTGCAGGCGTAGTCGCAACGAAATTGGGTGTGACTGGTGCTGGTGTCGGCGCAGAAAATCTCGGAGTCTCCGGGGCAGGTGTAGGTGCGGAAATATCCCATCTAGGAGTTAACCCACCATCACCCCATCGCGGCGATCCATCATTTGATCCGCCTATCCATGCCGGCGTTTTGCTGCCAATGTCCCATGCCGGTGTTTGTGAGCCATCATTGGTTGAATGAATAGCAGGCGTGCGCGAGCCGTCGGCGTGTGGATTGGGTGTCATTGCTGAGGAATAGGCCGGTGTACGGCTACCCGCCCAGGACGGTGTACGAGAAGATGACGACCAGCCGCTGGGGGAATAAGGTGACGATGCGCCGTAATTGCTTGACGTATCGAGATCACGCTCTCTGGGTTGGAAGTCAGATGCAATTGGTCGGATAATCCCGCTCGAACTGTGTATAAAAGAGATCGTACAAACGCAATTAAACACAGCAAAGTTCATAAATATCTCTGCAACAAAAAGAACAAAACTCATCACATACTCTTTCATCATTAATTTAGCCTTCTCAACGTTCAAAATTCTACTATCTGTATGCAATTCCACTCTTGCCATGGTTTCCGTGGTATCCTTTACAATACCCATATAGCCTTTATAAGGGCCTTTAACGATAGTAACTGTCTGATCAATTAAATGGTCTTTTCTTCCTCCTCTGCCCCTTCCTCTTCCTCTAGAACCCCTTCCGCGACCGCGATCATATCCTCTATCACCATAGCCACGATTGTTAAAACTACGATTCTGTCCTTGAGATCTATCCAACTGCCGGTTACCGTAGACTGCTGGATTTATTTGGTCGAGTTTCGGTGCAGTCTGCGTGCAATAGCAACAAGATAAAAAGTGAGACAAGGAAAACAAAAAGCAGATAAAGTGTAACCAGAGTCGGTTGCTTACCGTGGTTGAATTCTTGTTGATGAGACTTTTCCATCGTGTAAAGAATACACCACCATTTTCAGAGATGTCACGAGCTAATAAAAAGGCCGTGTGTTTGAATATATGCAATATCTTGCCCTCACGCATCTATGTTAATTAGAATCACATATAATGAGTATTGTTTCCAACAGCACATACACACATATATTAAAACCAACCTCTCGAATAGTCTCTTGTGCCAAGTCGCCTTGCTGTAAGGTATTTCCGTGTGAATCTTTGACTTGCGCCCGTCGAGTATCGAGCTTCCTTGATATCTCTACTGCCTCAACGCTTCGTACAATCCCGTCGTCACTAAGGATGCGATAGGATCCACGCTCGATTCCGACAATGATGCCATAAGCACCATTGCTTAGAAGAAAAGTTAGAATTCATCAAACAATAATGAAACTGTAGTAAGGAGATACCAAAAATACTCACAATAGCTGAACGAATTCATGTAGTTCATGTTTACTCTCAGACGTCACACTCTTTGTGGCATCAGCAGCTCTCTTGACATCTTTTGAGAACACCACAGCCTAAGGTTGGTTATTCAATTTCCAGTTAGCTCCTCAAAAGCAATGATTCAACAAATTGACAATAGACATTTACCTCCTCCATAGTATCATCGAGTACTAGAGTAACTGTCGTTCCTTTGACTTCTAATACCATTCCTGTGGCATCTTTATGCTTGCCGTTAAGTACTTTAACATGATCTCCTTGTGAGAACTTTTTCCTCAATCGACTGGCTTCCACAACAGCTTTTTGCAATGCGCCACTGTTGGTGTCACGCGAAACAGTAAAGGTGACCATCCCCAATTCTACTACATCAACAGTTCCATACAATCCCGCCTCACCACCATCTACTACTTCTACTATGTCGCCAGGTTGGAAATCAGTTTTGATAGCGGCCGTGAGTGGGCTATCGATGGCCAAAGTTGCGACTACGATCGGAAGCAGACAAGTTGATAATTGAAGTAAATATTAAGGTCGCAAATTATAACCTTTCATTTATGTTTAGCTTACTTGTAGCACCCTCCTCAAACTGAGCAGCGGCAAACGCTGTGATTTCGTCCACTGATGGACTTACATCATCCACGATCTGTTGCAATTCGAGTTCATAAGCCCATTTGAATAATATCGAAAGCGAGTTATATACTAACCAGATTTGAAAGTTTGACATCTCTCTCTATGTATCCGCGCTTATAATTATTAGCATGTGCCGACTTTTTACGTTTATCCCCGGACGCTGAATCGTCTTTCTTTGCTACAAGTTTAACTCTTGCTGAATCTCCAGATTCTGATATGTCAACAACCTATCATATCATATCATATTATATCATGAGCAATCTTGTTAAGAGCACGCATATCCTGCTATATATTGCAGACGCAAAGCAATATAGTACCTGCGCCAATTCTCCAGCGTTACGACCTTTCTTAATCTTTACCCAGCTATTGGGTTTAAGGTCGATGCGTTTAGATTTTATTACAATTACATCAGCACGCTCGTCTACAGGCACGAGCTGTATTTTTGAAGCAAATACATTGTTGACGTTTTGAACAGCCTAAATGTTATAGAATCAACACAAAAAATGAGGAGATTAATAAATAACGAGCGTTTCATAATTTCTCTTTCTATTGCGATGCATATACGTACCGCTTGAACATCGGTAAGCTTTCTCGCTTCTATGTACACGTAGCCTTTTAAAGAATCTCTACATGAAGCAGAAAAAATCTTTGAAGTTGGCCCTCCATATTGCTCGGTATCGTTGACCCGTCTCATGAGCGTGAGAACAATATCTTTTTCCTTGCCGGGCTGTCATTAATCAAAACAAGATGAGCACATTTTATATAATCAGCTCGTTCTACTCAAGCTCACAAAACTAACCTTACATCGAACAACCCACATATTAGGCTCGTTCACGTCAGCAAGCTGCAATACAGCCGGAATGGCTGTATCAGTTGCCATCCGCAATGGACGGCGTCGACCATGGCGCTCCTTGAGTCGTGCTGCCATCTCGTGGGCATCGAAAGCATCTTCTTCCTCGCGTTCTAGTTCAAATCGTGCACGTCGGACTGCTCGCGCTGATATGCGGTCTTCTTCTGGCTCATCACGGGCAATAAAGGCTAGAAAACAAATGTATAGGTAAATAAAAGTAATAAAGGTCTTTGTTCATCGTATACTCCGTTTCCTATAGTACTTACTATCCTGAAACCCTTCCTCCTCTTCATCATCATCTTCATCATCGTCATCTACTTCAGCCTCATCTAACACGAAGAGATTCTTTTCTTCCTTACGACGCTTCTTACTTCTCTGTATAATTGATAATGGACAATAATCGAATTAGCACAAAGGTGCATAACCACATATCCAAAACATTTTAAAGCCCTCATGAAATAAACAGCCTCTCGATCGCCCTCTCTTGCACAATGCTATAGTTCAGCCGCTTCCAGTTTCTCAGGCTTTGCTCTTACATGCTTACCTTTCTACTCTCTTGTTCATAATCGTCGTCGTCCTCGTCCTCGTCTTCTTCCTCGATTTCGTCGTCTTCCTCCTGCTCTTCGTCAACTTCATAGTCATCACCTCCCTGATCGTTTTGCTGGGGGTCTTCTTCATCATCTTCTTCCCAGCCCGAGGCTCTAGTTCCTTCGTCGTCCGAATATTGAGACATATTCTATACAATATGATACGATTTGCAAGATATGTTGAAGGATATTCTATGTATCAGATATTAATATCTATCCTAATTTGTATATATTTGGTAAACAGTACACGTGATAACGATCGTCCTCTAATCTTCGGCTATTACATAAAAAGCGCGGGGAATTTGTAGGCTATTAAGATTAACTATTAATTCATTCACAAAAATGACTGAAGACGAAGACATCATCAACGAAGACGGAGAACTTATACAGAATGAAGCCATGGAGGAGGATGAAATTGAAGAAGAGGAAGACGAATCTACTGATGAAGAAGAAGCAGCCAAAGTAGATCTTGATTCTTTTTCAAATATGCCACACCCATCCTTCGGTTTTAACATGCGATTACCCTTTTCGCTAGATTGCTAAAGACTTTATCGTCGACGACGACGACGAGGAAGAGCAAGAAGAGGCTAAGAATGAAGTTCGTTCATCTCGTCGAAGGAAACGAAAGCGAGAGAAGAGAATAGAAAGTATGAACTGTTTTCTTATTAGTTCTTTCTGTTTAGAGTTACTAATTTTTGATCCCTTCCGCAGGCGACGACGACGATTTAGACGACGACGATTTAGAACTCGTTGAAGAGAATACAGGCATGACAATGAACCGAAGCGAAGTACGTTTTGTTTGTCTTTTCTAGGCTGTTCATGTTATGAGCGCTAATAGGTTTTTATTTAAATGTAGCGAAAGTTAAAGAGACTTAAGAAGCGTGGCAGAGAGGAGTCACCCCGACGTCGTAACGATCTATCCAGAATTTTTGATGAAGATTACGAAGATCAAGAAGCTGTCGGTGATGACCTCGACGCGTTCATCGTCGACGATGACGACGATGGCGGCATTGCCGTAAGCGATCAGATGGGTGATGGAATCCCTCTTGACGAATCTGGAGAACCTTTGAGTGCCGAGGATCTAGAGTAAGTTTTTTTTGCTTATAAAATTAATGTTGGATCTGAAATCGTGCTGAAAACGGTCTTATCATCTTAGGGCCAAGTCCACTTGGCATGAACTCTTTGATTATAAGGCAGATTATTTATGGGCTCTTCAGGTATTTTTTTCGCCAGTTTATATAGGAGTCCGATATTGGTGTATATATATACACATTAATTTCTGCCGTATTTTCGCGTACTTTTTAATTTTCAGGAGGCGAGGAGAGATCCCGTAACAAGGGATATTAAAGAAGTAAGTACACAAGAGTATTAATTTTTTCAAGCCAGTCCAGCATTCAACTATGATTGTTAACTAACGTTTAACAGATGATCTCACCGAATGAGCTCAAGATCCGAATGATGACTGACGAAGATGAACTTATACGTAAAATTGACATTCCAGAACGCATGCAATTGCGCGAAGGAATTGATGGCAAACGAAAGCTTACTCCAGATGAGATAGAGGAAGAGACTAGTTGGGTGTCTAAATTCTTCGCAGAAAAGAAAGGCACTGAACCTGCTAAAGTACAGGATACAGTTGGATATATTGTCAAAGATCTCAGTCAAGAGCTAGTTGAAATTCCTTACATAATTGCACAACGACGTGATCATTTACTTCCGCATTCGAGAGATCGAGAACTCACAACCGAAGACCTTTGGACAATATATGATTTAGACACAAAGTTTCATGCACTAATAGAAGCACGTGAAAGGCTAAGGCAGTACATATCAAAGCTCGCAAATCCTGATGAATATGTAGAGGAGATGATACCACAGGCGGAACGCATTGAAGAGCTTAACGATTTGAGAGAATATTTGAGTCTTAAATATTGTGACCAAATAGTAAGGCCAGATAAGAAAGGCCCAAGAAAAGCAGATAAATTTAAATACTACGAAAGATGTCGAAGCCGGGGTGTTCAAGGCTTTGTTAAGGTAATTTTTCAGACTCTTTTATTCATCATCTTTAAATATTTCTAACTTGCGTAAGTTTGCACTTTAAACTCGCCGATTGTTTTATTAGCATTTCGGAATAGATATGCGAGCGTTTGCCAAAAGCTTTCTTTACCGTAATAAAATGCATTTCCCAAATGATGTCTCAAAATATCCAGAGCAAGCCGCAGAAGAGTACATTGCCATGGCATCTGCAGATGATAATGGCCCTCGGTCGGGACGTACTACAGCCGCACAACTCATGGAAGGTAAATTTATTCTTTTGCCTAATTCGTCATTGGACAGAATTAATAACTAGCCTTGTTGTATAGATGCAAAATTTATGCTCGCAAGCGAACTCGCATACGATCCTCAGATAAAGAAAGCTTTCCGTCAGTTGTATCAACAAAATGCAGAAGTCATTGTATCGCCAACAGACAAAGGCCTTAACGAGATTGTTAGCAAAAAGCATCCATGCTGGGTATGCTTGTTATCACTAATTTACTCGTCACCCATTATTATATGCGATCTATTCTGAAATCTAAATGATTCTCCATTGTAGCCATTTAAGTTCTTAAAGAAACCAGTTTCCGGATTTGCCAATAGTGGACAATTCCTTCAGATACTGAACTCTGAAAAAGATGGCTTGACAGATGTTGTCATATGTCTTCGCAATAAGCAAAATCTAGTCGAAGAAATGTACCAATATATGAAAAGCGATAGTACCAGTCAATATGGAGTCCAATGGGATTCTCATCGTTGTAACATAATTGACAAGGCAGTTAGTGATTGGCTGGAAAAAGATATGGATAAATGGCTTAGAGCTAAACTAAAAGCTGACGCTGAAGACTACGTTCTCAGTGCATGTCGAAGCAAATTTGAGAAGGTAAATGTTTATCTACCGTACATCTCATAATATGCTTGTGCTTATGAACTTCTATCCCTACATATAGAAAATTAATATTGGCCCTTACGGAGGTCATAATCTCGAGCCAGATATGCTCCCGCGTGTCATTGCGCTCACATGTGGAGACGAGGAAACACCTCAAGACGTCGAGGTTGTCTTTATAGACGAACACCGTCGAATATCAACGCTTACACTTAATGATCTCCGGCCTCCAAATCCAAAAAAGGAAATCCAACTTCAAGAGAGGGCCTCTAGAGATCGTAAAGCGTTTACAGACTTTTTGAGAAAGAAGCGACCTGAAGTGGCAGTGGTGGCAGGATACTCATCACATACCAAGAGTTTATTGACTCAAGTTAATGCTCTTATTGAAGATTATAATAGGAGATATAGAGAGGACACTGAAGACGAGATTGATGTTCTTGTCGTGAATGATGAAGTTGCGAAACTATGTAAGCGTGACTCTCAATCGGCTAAACCTTGGAACATAAAATTCAGAGATGAGACAGATAAGTTAAAGCGATACTGCGCGTCAATTGCACGACTGGTACAGACACCTCTTCATGAATATACTGCGTTAGGCGATGATACTACTCTTCTTGATTTCCATCCGATGCAGAGATTGGTAAGTTGGATTAACAACGACATTGCCATTATATGCCATGCTTTCATAATTGTCATTCCTCCTATTGCTATGGTTAACATTACCATTGTCGCCGCTAAACATTAACTTCGATGCGTTTGTTCATTATTGAATAGGTTCACCGTGAGAAGCTAAAGGAAGCACTTGAGCGTGTTATAATTGATGTAACAAACTCTGTTGGCGTAAATCTTTCACTTGCACTGGATGATCCATATTTGGCGAATGTAGTAAAGTATGTCAGTGGTCTAGGGCCTCGCAAAGCAAAGGGCCTATTGGATAGTTTAGGTCGACTAAGGCGGGAATTGGGGGTGGATTCACAGCTGTCAAGAGAATTTCTCAAAAACGAAAAGATTCTTAAGCCTAAAATATTCGAGAATTGTGCATCATTTATTCGTATTGATGGGACAGCAGAGCCTCTGGATACGACTCGTATCCATCCTCAAGATTATCCAATAGCCCGTAAGATGGTATGCGATGCGCTTGATGCTGACGTAGAAGATGTAATGGAATGTGAACCAGCAGCTACGTATGTTCGGAGGATAATGGAGCGCGAACCTGACAAACTGAATGACTTGTCACTGGATGAATATGCAGAAGAAATAGCCAATATCTATAGATCTGTCAGAAGTTATGGACTCTATCTTATCAAACAGGAATTACAAGAGCCATATAAGGACATGCGAGCTGAATTTAGGAAATCCAGTCCTGATGAGATATTTGAGTATATTTATAGGGAGAACGACAAAACACTTTATCCCGGATGCTTTGTACCTGATGTTCAGATAGTTAGAGTTCAAGAAAAAATAGTTAATTGCAAGCTGGCCTCAGGGCTTGATGCCATAATTAATGTGTATAGGATCACTGATCAACCGTTATCTGATGCTAGATTGGTGCTTCAGGAAGGTCAAACCGTTGACTGCAAAGTAGTAAGAGTTGATAAATACGAATTAGTGGTTGAATTGACATGTAAACCTAATGAGGTAATAGATATCGAAGAGGATAACTCGATCGTGCCTGACCCGTACTATGATAGAACTGCAGAGGCACTGGCTACACGGACACAAAAAGGTTTGGCTGTAATAATGAAAAAGATGAAAAATTCTTTATTCGATCATTGACACCTTTTCTTTGCTGACATTATAGTAGTTCGCCGGCCTCCACAGAAAGCTCCTCAGAAACGTATATTACATCACTCTTTATTCAAAGATATGACTTGGAGCGAGGCTGAGAAACATCTAGAGGATAAACGCAGAGGAGAAACAGTCCTCAGACCTTCGTCAAAAGGGCCTAACGTTATTGGTTGTACATGGAAAGTTGCCCCAAATATTTATCAACATCTTGGTAAGTATGTCAAAAGTTTTATGATTGTGCGGTGAAAATATATGAACTTGTGCAACCATTAATACCATTTGTCAATTAGATGTAATGGAATTACCAAAAGGGCCCGATGGCAAAGCAAAAGTAAAGGTCGGAGAGTACGAATACAGCGAAATCGACGAATTGCTGGTCCATCATATTGACTCATCTGCTCGCAAGTTGGGCTCTTTACTTAATCACAGTAAATTCAGAACGGATAAAGCTGCCCTTGGTATGTATTCTAAATTAGTTGTTGTGTACACATCTATCTACTATTTTTAATAAACTCTCTCCCTGTATGTAGAAAATTACCTTCTTAAACAATTACAATGGAGCCCACAATTTGCTGCTTACGGATTCTGTCTTGATCCAGTAAAGGCTGGCGGGTTCTTGATTGGCATTCGGAATTCTTTGCGGACTGAAACCGTATATTGGGTAAGCTACTAGAGTGCTTATTGCGAGTATCATCAATTATGATAATAACTTATTGACTACAACGCATTCCTTCATTTCACAGCACGGTGTTGTTGTTCCCGAAGGATTCAGGCTCAATCAGATGAATTATGCAACCGTTAACGATTTAATTACTGGTTTCAAGAAATTAGCAGGACATTCACTTGCATTTAAGGCCAACCGAAATTGAACTAATGCAGCGCTGCTCATACAATTAATTTTATTGCCGATGATAGGTTAGAACTGACTCTAAATTTTATTTCATTTTGCCTGCTGCTTTTATTGCAGCATTCCTCATAAAGAAATTGAATAACTGTCCGGCGAATGAATTTATTTCATGTTGTATAACGATAAGCGATGAAGATGCCTGTGTAAATCTTATTCACCGTTTGAAGAGCATGAATATGGTTCCTGTCAATCTTCCTTCTCAAAGTTGGATCATTTTCAGTCAAGTATGGCATGATCTAGCTCAAGCCTATCAATTAATTTCATCTTTCCTGCGCGCTATTTTCTTTCAGTAATAATCGCAGTCAACTGATTCGTAAGCCGATCCCCATATGAAGAGTAATTATCGCGTAAGCAAGACTTTCGAACTCTGAACGCGTCTATGTTGTTGCCGTCAACACCAGCATAGTAATAGGTCAAATCATCGTGACTGAGCGTTACGGATGTTTTAGTGTCTGATTATAATCCGTTTACTCCTCCTTTCGAAGAGGCCGATCTTCCTCCTTTTTGATGGTTCCACGCGTTACTGTAGTGTGGACTCCGCTTACTCCTCAACTGTTTTGGTTGGAATCGTGAGCATGTTCTGTTCAGAGATGAATGGAAAAATGTGCGATATACTTATGGATTACTTTTTACTGTTCCTTTTCACATATGTTACGTGTTCACACTACCCTAATTAGACACTCACATAGTCGAGACTCGTCTTCTACAATAAACATCTATCAATTCCGCAACAACAAGTATCAAAATCACCCTGAAGCGAATGTAAAAAAGTGGGGGCTTGAGCCAATGATGGGACATTGTTTAGCGCAGCATTCGCTATTGCAATCACATATTTAACTCTAATATGCTTTCGATCTGTTCGATAGTACGTTATCTATATATCGATCTCTATTGTTGCGATTGTCATAATTTAACAAATTGAGGCAAGGTGTTCGATTGATAGTATTAATTTTACACATGGCCGGAATCTACAAGCTTATCGTGCCGGTGGTCCTGTGAACGGATCTGTTTACTAAGGGTTGACAGTCTTAGTCGCTGGAGATAGATCTAAACATATTCACTGTTTGAAATGACAAGGACATGCTTCTGATACTAGTCACTGACGGAACAGGCGAATTAGTCGTGTGATGGAGCCTGATCAGAAAGTGTGGAAAGATTGGTGGTATGGAAGGAGCCAGAAAGGATGTACGGATAAAGAGGAAGGTTGTCGGAAAGAGTACAATACACGGGAATCAAATATACATAGTCAACCTCGTTAATCCGAAGAAATATTCTGGTCCCGATTTATTAATAAGAAATTAACCTCGTTTATCCGAATTTTTATGTATAATCCGCAATCCGAAGGCAGTTGTGAAAAACTTATATAAAAATTCCTCGTTAATCCGAAGATTTTTGTTAATCCGAAGAATCTCATCAGCTTATAAAGCTTAACTCTCTCTTTGAACATAATGAACCGTAAGCCAAAAAGACAAAAGAAAGAATTGAAGATTGCCGAGATAGATAATCATTTACTTGGAGAAACTGAGAGAATACCAATTGATGAAGACGTTTTAGAAATTGTCACAAGCATTGAAACACCAGAACCGTGTGAAGAATACGAGGATGAAAGCATCGACAAGAATATGCGACAAAATTCGTCATCAATCCCGCCTTGTAGTCGATCTTAGAGAATGATTAAAGTACTTGAAACACAAAGTAAGCGACAACTATATCTTGACAGTTTTTTCGCACCTCAAAGCGAGACGACATAATCAGATGTTAGCAGGTGAAAGCGTGTAGAACCATTTTGTGTACGTTGTGATAATCTAACTAAACAATAATAAAGACTTAAGTTGTAAACCGAATAATTATTGAATCCAATAGCAAGTTCGGATTATTGAGAACAAACCTAGTTAATCCGAAGATGACCATTCTTCGTAACTTGCTAATGCCTGAATGCTGCACTATAAAATTTGCAAACTTTCGATCCAAGTACCCTGATTCATCTGTTCGAGTAACTATTATTGCCGGCGAAATCACGTTTCCAAGTGTTCCTTCTGTTTTCTCCCGGTTTTCGTTAACTATCCTTCTACTCTTCCTCCTACATAGCATATCGACACCGCCACCACTTTTTCTTTATCAGCAGAGTCAAGGGTTCGTGAAGTTAAAGAAGGTTGATGTTTTTCAATTTGGCTAACCGGCCATTGGGCAAAATCTGAATGAACCCTCCGAGAAGAACCCAGGCTAGGTCAACGCCGTCATATTTTTTGCGGTCAGGGTAACATCAAAGTCTATATACTTCCTTCCACTCTTTTTCTAGAACAGTAGGGATTTATTAACTTTTACATTACTATTCACGTTGTACTCAGTTCTCTAATCTTTCTATACCATGCCGTCGATCTCGTCTCCCATTACGCTCGCTATCTCCATGCACCGATTTTTCCGACAGAAACTAAACATAATACCTAATAGCTGTTATACAATATATTGTTTTTTCCTTAGTATTTATATTTCGTAGAATAGTCCTTCGGGGATACAACAAGACCTCTCCCCTTTCGTGCTCCCCGATAAACAGTCTCAATTATGTCTATAAGTTCTTGTTTGTCCTCAAGCGCCTGTGCAAATGGGTGATTGATAATGAGTGATTGATTGATAATGAAAGAGATGCGAAATGCTAAATATGGCGTCGGAAATTATAGTTTAGATTCAGTATTACTCTATTGCTTACCCAATTGATTTTGTTATTGTTTCCTGTTCCTAAATCGATCATTATGTGTTTGTTGCGGAAGAAAAACATCACAGTGCATGGATCATAAAGTTCGTACATCTACAAAGAAATCATTTGAGTTAGATCGTATACAGAAACAGCCTTAATGTTAGAGAGCAGTCATAATTACTTTATTAAAATCGGGTACTTCAGTAATGTCAGCCTACAAAAGCAGCAGGTCAGTAAGCGTAAGCTTAAACGATAAATAATTCACTTTTTACTTAGCATGCATAGCTCACCAAGTAAATGACAGCAAAATTCTTGACCTTCTCAGCGATACCATACAACGTCTCGTCCATCTTCATACACGTCGGATCCTGCATTCAAACTAATGTGAGTTATGTTTACTTACTACTCTATCCTCATAGACACATTAATACTCACCCAATCATGTCCAAACCTAATCACAACCACCCTATCTTCTTCTGACAGAATGGCTTGGTCAACTTGCCACCCTTAGAAGCAAAGAATCAGATATTAAATTAGCAACGTTTTGCTTAAAATATGTGGATAATAATAATAGTTACCGTTAGTCAAGTGAGGAAGAAAGTAAGACATTGTTGTGTCCGACCAAAAGTTTGCATATCATGTATTTCTATTATGACTAAGATCGTCGTACACCCCCAAAATAAGATACAGAATTTTGCCATACCGGGAAAGTTTTGTCTCTATTCTTTATTTTGAGTTTTCGAGGTCTGCACACATTATTCTTTATTTTGATGATTCTAGTGAATAAAGGAGAACTTGCGGTGTTTCTGGACCGGAAGTACAATTATTTTGATTCCCTCAAAGTAGTCTCCATTAACATCTGTGCAATGTTGCGGACCATTCTGCCAACTCTGGAAGGTACTTCTCATAGTCAGCTTTTGGGATGGTGTCAACGACTGCCTCTGAACAGCCATTGCCAAATTTCAACACTAGTAAAACTTTCTTGATTCGAAGGAATAAGATCTTGACAACATGGAATATTGGGAATTTTGAGGTCAATGTTGATGAAGGTTTTGCGTTCCTTTAGGTCAGCTGACTTTGTCACTGCTTCGCAAGGACACCACCCAGAACGAGCTTTGTCAAGAATGTTTTCATGTCTATCCCTTGAATGCTTTCTGCATTGACCAACTCACGAAATGTATTGTCATTCCCCAAAAAAACAGTTTCTCGAAATGAATTTTTGTGTTCATTAATTCCTATTTTTGATAGGTCGGATTGGCATAAAACTTTTCTGCAACCCACACGTATTTTTGGTTCGAATATGCCGAAGTCAAGTAACCTCAAAACTGACCGACCAAAATCAAAAAACAAGTCTGCTGCCAATCCCTCTCCTGTCACCCTTTCTCTCTCTTCTCGCAACCTCACTTCTCTCGCGTCAATTCCTCTCACTGCTTACCCACCGGAACGAGTGGATCTGTCGAAAAACAAATTGAATTCTCTCGGTGGCCTGGAGAAGTTGCAATTAGAGAAGATTAAATGGCTCAATTTGTCTTATAATGAACTGCAGAGTTGCGATGGACTGGGAAAGTGTCGGAATCTAAATGGTTGGTAGGAGAAAAGAGTGTTCCAGAACAAAAACTTGTGGAACGTATGTTTGGAAATTGTATGGCATTTGCTCAATAATGCGACTCTATTGATGTGTGCTTGACGAAAACTATTAAATTGATATTAGCCCTACAACTAACATGCCACATAGTCGCTTTCTAATCCGATCAAGGATAGAGGAATAAAGTGCATTCCTGTATGTGATTGAGTTGTGAAGACATCTAGAATCGTTTTTCTTACTCTCATCCTTTTGGTTGAAACGCATGAAACCTAGTGTTGTATCTTTCGAATAACAAAATATCGCGAATATCATCGCATTTGCTCTTCCTCATGCGGCTTAATGCTTTGATGCTAAACAATAACGAAATCACAGAAGTTGAATATATTGGAAGTTTAACCACATTGAATACAATAGGTAAGAAAGCTTCGCATTTATGATACTGTCTAATACAATGCCATGCTAATCCGATGTTTAACTTTTAACGGCTGCATTCACGCTTTCTGGTGTTTATGTGTTCAAGTTCTTTCGCATAACAAGATAGCCGTTCTCCCACCTTTTCCTCGTCTAACAGACTTAATCAAACTCTCTGCAACTCACAACTCAATAACGGAAACTCCGGATCTATCATTTAATACAAAATTGAAAGAATTGAGATTAAGTCATAACAATATTAAAACCCTACCAGAGTCCTTGAAGGAATGTATCGCGTTAGAGGTATTTGAAGTCGGACATAATGAGATTGAAAATTGGAGGTAGGATTTTATGAAGCATAAGAAGTTGGGATCACGAAAATCTTTAATAACTAGTCGTTGTTTAGAGATATCGAAGTGCTATCTTCATTGAAAAATTTGCATAACTTGGGTTTAAAAGGGAATCCTATTTGCTCACGAACAGATTACAATCGCGACAAGGTATATGTAATTGCCATATAAGCTTCCTAGTTCTTGACGCTCTACTCTAAACAAAAAACTACAGCTAAATCGACTTTTTCATAATTGTTTTCAGGTTGTATCTCTAGTACCTTCTCTTCGAATCCTTGACGGTGACAGATTTGATCCGAAGTACTTAGAAATAAAGTCAAAACGAGCCCAATTCTTAAAAGCTCAAGAGGCAATAAGGAAAAGGAAAGAGAAAAAGAAAGAAAAGAACGAAAGGCTTGCAAATCAGAAGTACGAAAATGATGATGAAGAAGGAAAGAGATATGAAGGAACATTGAAGATCGATCATGGGACAGAAGATATAAGCGAGAACATGAAAGGAAATAAAAACACAGGATATGGGGAAAGCCAGAATAAGAATGACGACTTGGAGGACGATAAAGACTATATGAGGAAACAAGTTAAAATCGAGAAAGAGAAATATGCGAGGGAGAAACAGAAAAGTAGCAAGCACAAGAGAGAGAGTGAGGATGATGTAAATAATAAGAAGCCGAAGAAGTCGAGTCCACTAGAGAACTCAACAGTATCGCGGCGAGAAGGGGATACTGAGGATCAAACGGAGGTGCATTCCTTAGCATCACTATCGGATCTCCCCAAAGCTACATCTCCAACTATAGAACTACCCACTTCGGCAAGTGGTGTGTTGGGTAGTGTAAATGTCACGGGGGTCGTAGCTGTGAAAGATTTCTCTGATAAACGGAGTAAAGAGAAGAGAATGCGCGCGTTTGATGTTGAAGCTTGGGAGCGAATAATAAGAGAGAATGAGAGCGGAGGTATTGGGAATGGCGGTGACGGAAAGTCGGCCTGGGATTAGCTCACAGAAGTAAGAGAGCAGACTAGGAAGTGAAAATTTGTCCGTTACATTTGATGTCGACTTTAGCGGTGCAGATTAATAAAGTATAACGTTTATAAATTATTGAAGTAAGCAATAAATTTTAGGTGATAAACTTTAGTACGATCCGGTCACATGGGAAATTAAAAAACACGCCATGTGCGTTCATATATCATGTGATTGTAAGCCTAATAAGCCAAGGACGAGGATTGGTCGAAAAAAATTATAAATACGAAAAATTTTCATCTTACTCCGTCATTTTCGCCATCCCCAACTCTTTACAAAAAGCGACCCCTACCTTGTCAACCTATCTTATCCTGAGAACACCATTTTTTTACTCGTTTTTTTTGAAGAAACTTTGGCTTTTCCCCCCTCTATTTCAAACCCCTCGACCACTTCATGTTTTGTTCACCAAACGAAAATAGTTATACTTTTGTTCATAAGCGCCAAAATTTTTATAGGAAACAGTTGACGAAGCACAAACGTAAGCAATATTACTAGACAAAAAGTACATACATATCGTCGTATGTATAATTGTGCTAGCTTCCTTTAGAATACGTAAAGCGGTTGTATTATGACAGGCTTTTTGTGTTTCTCTCTCTAACATTTCTCTCGTAAAATGTATTATGTTGTAGGGATTTACTAAACATGAGTACCCTCAATATTGGCGGAAATGAAAAGGACCGTTTCTATCGGTATAAAATGCCAAAACTTATTGCAAAGGTAGAGGATTCGTAATATGATAAATGTCACGTGAGCGTATTGTATTTGATTGCCTCGTCACTCTAACCATAAACAAATTTCATGCGTTTAGATTGAAGGTAGGGGAAACGGGATAAAGACTGTTGTTCCTAATATGTCCGATATCGCCCGTTCCCTGGGACGTCCACCAGCTTGTAAGTATTTGAACAGGACCTTTTAATTTATATTGAGAGTGATACTGATTCGCATTATCAAATGTGCCCCCCCTAGACGCCACGAAATTCTTTGGATGTGAGCTTGGTGCCCAAGTAAAATGTGATGAAAAGAATGATCGTTATATTGTTAATGGCGCTCACGAAGCCGCTAAACTTCAAGAATTACTTGATGCATTCATAAAGAAATATGTACTTTGTGGTGAATGTAATAATCCTGAGACTGATTTGGTAAGATCGATTGTCCAAGTCGAACGAGATTGGATGAATGTTAAATTGTAGTGGAATACTTATCGACTAATTCTTTCTTTCTTTCTTTAGATCATCATACCGAAAAACGAAAAAATTATCCGTGATTGCAAGGCCTGCGGCCAACGAACCGAAGTCGATATGCGCCATAAACTTGTTACTTTTATTCTGAAGAATCCACCAAACCCTCCCAAGGGTAAATCCAAAAAAGAAAAGTCCGACAAAACCAAGAAATCTAAATCAGAAAACGGTCCAGTATCGCCGACAACCAACTCCTCGGAGGGCTCGGACGACGAACTTACACGACGCATCCGAGAAGAAGCCGCAATGTTGCCCACGGCTGAAGAAACTGGTGTCGATGAGGATGATTGGGCTGTTGATACTTCTGCGGAGGCAGTTAAAGAACGGATGAGAGACTTGGAGGCGAACGTTACGAAAGCGCTTGTATTGGATGACGACTATGATGACGACGATGATGATGAGAAAGAGTCATTTGGAGAATGGCTGGAGGAGAATAAAACTTTGGGCAATAAAGAGATTTACGGCATGATCAAGCAGTTTGGTATTGCCAAAGACAAAGAACAAGTATTGCAGAAACTCGTTTTGGGATTGTTTGACGACAGTTTCAAGAAAGATACATCAATTACGAAGCAAATCAAGAAAAGGGCAAAGATATTCCTGAAGGTATGCAACTACTTTATAATTTGATCTTGTTTTAAACTATTTAGTGTACTAGGTTTGTTTATTGTTATAGTCATAATACTGATAAATCGTAATTTTCATACTCTACGCAGTTTGTTCAAACTACAGACGATCAGCATATTCTCCTTGGAGCCATTTCTATGCTCGTCGGGGTTGAACGTAGAGAACTTTTTGAAAGCAGGATTATCTGCAAAATTCTCATGGAACTCTATCAGAACGATATCTTATGTGAAGAGGTTATTCAAGCTTGGATTGAGGGTAAAGACTCCGCTAGTTATAAGGCTTTGTTTAAAAAGACAGCTGACAATATGTATGTAAGTGAGACAATTAGCAAAGAGGTTAGGAACAAGGCAATGCCTTTCGCCAAATGGCTTGAGGAAGCCGAAGAGGAGGATGATGATGACGATGAGGAATAAACATATAGTATAGTAATATTGAATTGGTTGGTTGAGTTGCATATAACACTTATTCAGCATACGTATTAAGTATTATAATAAAGGGATTTGTTGTAAAAATTGCTCGTGTCTCACCCTCCATTTGTTGGAGTGCAATCACACTCCTTGTGCCGGCGAAGGGAGTGTGACAATTAACTTTCAATTAATCGGAATTAATCGGCAATTTACAGCACATATTAATATGGTACAATAGCGCCGTAATAATAAAAAGATTTCAGGAGTTCAAAACAGTTAGCGGCAAAGGCACAAAAAAATTATCGATCGTTGACCTTGGGATTTAGCTATTTCGACAGTTAGTATTAGTATTAGTGATCTGTAAATTATGTCGATCGGTGGACATTAGTCCTAGACTTAGTCCTAAACAGTTATTCGCCCTCGAGTTAATCGACTATTTCTTTTCGATGGAAGCCTACAGGTTGGGGTATACCTATATATATCTCAAACGCAGTTCACAATTATATCGGCCAGGGAACGAATCGTCGTATAAAGAACTACGTATTAGTATATTCCCCGATTCTGCGCAGCTCCGGTGGTTTCACAAGGACGTTACCTATATCGGGACAACGTATTGCGCGCGCAACAACTTTCCGCTAGATTTGACTATTACAGTCAACCCGATCCATGGATGTTGTGTTTCAATGCTTTGATGTATCTTACCTGCCAAACCTGAACAGTAATACCAGTAGGTTGTTGCATATCTCCCTGCATAAGACTGATGATAACATTTTGAGAGGATAAGACTTAACATTAAAATCAACATGATAACAACACGCAAATTCATCTATATCTTCAATGATTTCCGCCAAGTCACCTGCCATTTCCTTTGCTGATTATCAAAAATCGGCTCTAATATTTCAAAAAAGTCTACATTGTCATAATCTTCGTTTTCTTCCAGTTCAAGTGGTATTTTCTTTTTTGCTGTCTTTTTCTGATGAGCTGTTCTGCTACGGCAAAATTTACAAGTACGATAATGCTTTACAACACTTTCACACATGAGTTTAATTAATCGCTCTCCCGCAGTAGTTGGCACGACATGTTGAAAAGATAAGGTTTTATATTAGGGCAATCTTCAATTACTAACTCTTCTAATTGACAATTATCATCTACCAAAGAAGTAAGATTAGGGCAGTTTTAACTGCTATTTTCCTTCTCATCCTGCTTCATTTGATATCAGGATTATTAATAGAAATTAGTTAAGGTTCTATGGCATTAATTTATGTATCTCCTTCTGTTGGTAAACCTAAAGCATCTAGCTTTGTTTTTCTGCCATCAGATAGTTTGTTATCCGAATAAGAATTTTTAAGTTGGTTAGTTCACTATCAGTAAGTCTATTTACAGTATAATCTTTTATGTTTAGACTTTGAAGTTTATTATGCAAAGTAATAACTTTTTCAGTTCTGGGCACTTTGGATAATCTGTTATTACCTAAATTTAAACAAGTTGATTTAGAAAGTTTTCGATTTAGATTACTAATTTTTCAACACTAACACCGGATTTATGCTTATCAATAGTCTTTATCGTATTAATATTTAGTTCAGTGCCTTAGCCGGGCATATGGCCATTCTTTGTTTTCATATTCTTTGTTGACATGAGAAAGTTATGTCATTATTATAGTAATAGACATGTATAAATATGTCGCAAAATATGTGACAGTACAAACGCTAAAATTAATTGTTCTTCATAGTATAATAATTTATATAGAAACGTGTCGTTTTTCTTGTGACAGAAAAG